>CAJNDV010033323.1:24264-35613 GCA_905221635.1 Symbiodinium sp. CCMP2456
CCCTACACCCTAAACCCTTACACCCTAAACCCTTAAACCCTAAACCCTTAAACCCTAAACCCGAGAGTGCTTACGGGTTTGATGTAGCTCCGAAGAGTCGGTTATGACCCCGTGTTTGAGAGGGCTATATCCCGTAAAGCAGTAGGTGACTGCACCAGTTAAGTTGTCAAAGTTTAATAAACCCTAAACCCTAAACCTGGATTTAGGGTTTAGGGTTTAACGGCCCGAATATGTAGATGATTCGTATGATTCTGCAGGTTTCCCTGGTATATTTGTAGTATAGAAGCCAGCAAAACCCTGTTCAATTTGATATGTGCTAGCCAAGGAAGAACACGAATACGCAGTTCATGGCCCAAGCTACACCCCTTTTGGGATTTTGTTGCAGTCCTAGTGTAGTATGTTATAGAAACCATCTTATGAAGGAACGTGCTTGATGGTCATGTTCATACAGGTTTCCAAGAACAACCCAAGACCCTAAACCAACCAACCAACCTAAACCCTAAACCCTAATGCTGTGAGTCCGGGCAGGTCCTTACACTCCCTGGCGAGTTCAAGTTGGATACGCCGGCGGGGGAGAAGGAAAGCCGCTGCATTCCTCTAGTTAGCGAAGACAAACCCTATGGGTCCATGTGCCCATATAGACGGTTTAAGGTTTAGGGTTTAGGGTTTAAGGTATTTGGGTTTAGGGTTTTGGGTTTAGGGTTCAGGGTTTTAGGGTTTAGGGTTTAGGGTATATACTTCGGCTTTAAATCAGTCCCTACATATGCACCACTTTAAGGGCCAAAGTATCTACTACATGCACCAACAAAAGTCGACTCTTAGTACGCCGCACCCTATAGTTTTGGATCCCCAAAAAGGGTTTAGGGTTTAGGGTTCCGCACCCTATATCCCCCAGAAAAGACCCGAATTTAGACAACCACCCACATGGCACGTGGACCCACAGGGAAAACCAGACAAGCATCGATTCGACGGGTACTGCCCTCGAAAAGTTTAGGGTTTAGGGGGTTTGGGGTTGAGGCCCTAAACCCTAAACCCACATGGAACTTTTTGGATTCAGGGGTTTCGGATAGTCTTTGGACTCGCTGTTTGACTGCACAAGGTCCCTTTGGGGCTGACACTGTGGCTTCCTGGCTTTCAAGACTTGACATGTCCCCTGAATTCACAATCTCAATTCAATGCCGCGAACCCTAAACCCTAAACCCCTAAACCCTAGACCCAACCCTAAGCCCTAAACCCTACACCCCTAAACCCATAAACCCTCAACCCTAACCCCTAAACCCCAAACCCGAAAACCCCAGACCCGACAGCATGGAAGACCCTTGGCAAACCACTTAAACTCCACAGTTTACGGTTTAGGGCTTTGAGTTTAGGGTTTGGGGTTTAGGGCTTTGGGTTTAGGGTTTGGGGTTTAGGGGCTTGGGTTTAGGGTTTAGGGCTTTAGGGGTTTGGGGTTTAAGTTAGGGTCTTAAACCCCTATCATAGAATCCCTAAATTCCGAGATCGAAAAAACGGAATTCCTGAACCCCTGAGCCACTATAATATAGAAGCCTAAATAATTACCAATATTACTGTTAGTGTTCCTTAAATATAAGAATACTAAAATTATAAAGCCCAAACCCTATTCTATTGATTAAGGACCTCTAAACCTCCGAAAAGCCCTAATCCTCCCCCTCTGGCCAAACAAGAGAACAGAAGGACAAAGGAAACCACAATCACAATAATAAATATCCGGGTGAACCCAACATGACCCCCCCCTGAGGAGTTCTCCAGCGATGGCTTCTATGCCATCCGCGGTGTGGCTACCAGCAAGGCCTACATCATTTTTTCTTCATCGGCTCTCACAGGGGTTTCTTGGGATTCATAAACCTTAAACCCTAAATCCCTAAACCCTGAACCCTGAAATTTATGGGCTGTATAAGGGCTCTATGGGGGTTTGGGGGTTTCGAGTTTGTCGTTGGGACATGTGGGATTTTCGGCCTTTGGGACAACGGTAATACGTTTAGGGTTTAGGGTTCAGGGTTTAGGGTTTAGGGTTCCGTGAATTAGTCTGCTGTCTTGCGTATGAGGTTTACAGCGCACTGTTGTCCAGGGCGGTGCCCTAAGCCCTAAGCCCTTTCAACCTGTACGTGCTGGTGTCCGTGGCCATTAGCCAGCCTTGGTCGACGAAATCACACCTCGCCGACTTCCTCAGAAGCATCAACCTAAACCGCCCCAAACCCAAACCCAAACCCCAAAACCCCTAGACCCTAAACTCTAACCCTAAACCCAAACCCTAACCCCAAAACCCCTAAGCCCTAAACCCCAAAGCCCTAAGCCCAACAGCCTGGCCTACTTATCATGCAAGGGCAGGAACTGATCCCAGACGCATGGAAGAGACATCGGATCTCTTTCCGTAAGGGTCCATGTGCCCAAATAGTATATACCTTGGCCCCAAAGTACCCATATAGGGACTACTTTAAGGCCAAAGTATATACTATTGGGGTACATGGACCCTTAGGGTTTCATACCTACAGTCAACCAGCCGGGCACTCCGCTGAACCGCAGGCCCGTCGGCCTGACGTCGACATTTGCAAAACTTGTTGGACGCATCTTGATACGCAGGCTTCACCTGCTACAATTTGGGTGCCGTCCTGGGAGACGGGCCATTTAGGGTTTAGGGTTTAGGGTTTAGGGTTTCATGGAGGCCAAAGCCATAGCCGAGATGGCCTCACAAGTAGGAAAGCACGAGCCTACACCACCGTCTCTCGCTAAGCTGGACATCAAGAAGGCCATTGGTAGTGTGAGCCATCGAGCGGCGGTGCGTTTCCTGTCAGCACGAGCTTCACCACTAACCAGTATTCTTGGGGGGCCTGTAAGCACTCAGCAAAACTCCGCTATAGTTTTTGTTACATGCAGCGCGGCTCCATGCGTGAAGCCCAGGAGCACTGGAGGCAGCCTAGGCAGAAAGCTTTGGTGTACTAATACTGACTCGTGAAATTTCGGACAGTGTGATAAACTCGTCTGATTGACTGACCAGAAAAGCCAAACCCAAAGCCTCAATGCCCAGCGGATCCTCGTCATCTGAAATGTTCAATCATGAGACTGCAGAGGGGGAGCTCGTGGAGCAAGAGACACATTCGACTTCGACGAAACGATGCAAGCCTGAAGCGCCCTCGTCTTCGCCATAGATGAATTGAAAAGAAGTGTGTATGCGTGTATGTTTACATGTTTATATATGTATGCATGTATGTATATGCGTTTGTAAATAAAATAATAAGTGAATTGAATATACATACATATATATATATATACACACACACACTTGTACATACTTGTTTACGAATTCTTTATTTGTTGACTTCTATGCACATCTTTTTGTAAACACGTGGACCCATCGTGCAAGCCTAACAAGGCTACCGACATGCAACCTGCAACCCAAGCCCATAACTCGGAGCCTTCAACGTCCCAGAGGCCAAGCAAAAGCTCGGCCTCATCCCCGTCCGAAGTGAGTTCGGCACCAGGACGAAACCTCGGCGGTTTCAGGGTTCGGGGTTTAGGATCGAGTGTTTGTCTGTTTTTTGGGTTTAAGGGTTCAGGATCGAGGCTTTGTGTATTTTAGGTTCTAGGGCTTAGGGTTCAGGTTCTACCTACGCCTAGGCAACAAAGAATCTACTTTTCTAAGGACTTATATAAGGAAATCAAAAAAAGAGCCCTGATAAGGGAGGTTCTTAAGAGGTCGATAACAGGAGAGCGAGGTTCTGGTTTCAGGGCTTAGGGTTTAGGGTTTAGGGTTTCAGAGTTTAGGGTTTAGGGGTTTAGGGTTAGGGTTTAGAGTTTCGGGGTTTAGGGTTTAGGGTTTCAGAGTTTCGGGGTTTAGGGTTTAGGGTTTCAGGTTTTGAGGGTTTCAGGGTTTAAGGTTCAGGGTTTCAGGTCTCGTCGGGTCTGGCGTCTAGAGTCCAGCATGCAGCTTCTGGGTTCGCCTTATATTAGGGCCTTCTATGGATGCACGAACCCTTAAAGCCGGAACCCTTATGGTATCCTTAAAGGAGTCCTTAGAGAAACCGCTAAAGGCACCCCTAAAGAAACAAACCCTTAACCCTAAACCCTACACCCTTACATAAGCCCCTAATCCCTAAACCCTAAACCCTGAAACGATTCTTTAAAGGTACCCTGAAATGAACCCTTGAAGGAGCCCTTATGCGTACATGGAGCCTCGGGCTGGGCTCTTCTTAAGGAACTTCGTTTAAGTCACCTTACTAGGGGGGTTTAGGGTTTAGGGTTTAGGGGTTTAGGGTTTAGCTGTTTAGGGTTTAGGGTTTAGGGGTTTAGGGCTTTGGTTTCCTGATAATAGTAACTTAAATTATTGCCCTTGAGAAGAACCCAGGTTTCGAGTGGCTGTTTGCATCTTGAACAAGATGTTGAAGGCTGTAGAGGATAGTTCAAAACACCTTCCGATAGAAGTTGCAACGGAGTCGGGAGGGCGTTTGCGAGTTCTACTTTGCGTTCAGGACTTGCTTACCCAAGGGGTACTTAAATATAAAAAAGGGAATCTGCATCGTATGTCATACAAGCATCAATCGCCGAGACCCTCAGTGCTGCATGAACCTTGTCGTAGAATTTCGCTTGAACAGTTACAAGCCTTCCTTCTTAACCTTGCCCTCAACCCTAAACTCTAAACCCTAAACCCTAAATCCTGAACCCCAAACCCTAAACCAAAAAAAAGCCAGGGTTTAGGGCCTATTTAGGGTCCAGGTAAACCCTAAACCTTAAACCCTAAACCCTAAACCCCTAAACGCTAAGCCATAAACCCCTAAACCAAACCACAAGCCCGTAAACGCCAGACCGAAGACCTTATAAGCCCTAAACCCCAAACAGACGTGTACTCACCTAGTCAGTGGGAGATTAACAATACTATTCCTTAGGGTTCTCGCGGTTAAGGGTTTAGGGTTTATAGGGTTTAGGGTTTAGGGGTTTCAGGGTTTAGGGTTTAGGGTTCTATAAGGGTTTCTATTCTTACAGGGTTCATCATTTGGGTAGTTCTCTAAACTGGGGTCCCTTTTTGGGTCCCGAGAAGAGTACGGCACCCTTATAAAAGGGCCCTAAAACGGACCCTAATTTTGAAAACTGCCCATTTATAAGGCCTTTAACCTGGAGGTCCGAAGCAGAAGAAGAAGTCCTATGATTCCTGAGGGTTCCTTCCTGCTACAACCATGGCCCTTACCCGCCTTACCTTCGAAGGCCTCAAACTTTAAGGCTTTTTGGGCCCAAAGACCCTATTGTTTAAGGCTTTTTTGGGCTATTTTGATGCTAAGGGTAGCATGATATCCCCCAAAATCTGTGTTAAGATCATTAAGGTCCCCAGCTCCTTTCGTACATAGCAAAGCTTAAACTTGTTTGGGACCTAGTTAGCTGTTGGGGAGAGAACGTGTGTGGCTTTTGTTTGTGTGTGTCAGCACATCAGCAAAGCGGCCGGGATACCCTAAACCCTAAACGTTAAACCCAAAACCATGAACACTAAACCCTAAACCCTAAACGTTAAACCCAAGACCCAAAACCCTGAACCGTTCTAACTTGTAGGCTTACTAGGGGCCCGGGAGTACCCTTATCACTTCTTAATTCTCAGTCAGCCCTCGTAGAACCCATATAAAACCGTTATGCAACCCTGTAAGGCACCTTTTTGGGCCGTGGTTTAGGGTTTAGGGTTTAGGGTTTAGGGGTTTAGGGTTTAGGGTTTAGGGGTTAGGGGTTTAGGGTTTAGGGTTCTCGAAGTAGGGCTTTACGGGTCATCAAACCGGCACCTTTCGGAATGACAGCTGGAGGATTTTGGTACATGGGTACTTCTCTAAACTATAGGGCCCCAATGTAGCACGGCACCCGTATGCAAACGACCCTAAAAGGGACCTAATTTAGAGAACTACCGCCGAAGACAGGCAAGCGATGGTGTAGCTGTGCCTCCAAAACTCGTGAAGCCCTAGCGCAAAATTCGGGCTTACAACCTGTGTTGTGTAGGGTCCTCGGGTAGGCCTCAGTGTATGCGACATAAGTGCATGAGAGCGTCGGCCGTGTATGGTAGGGTAATATGACATGTATGTATAGCTACATGCTTTCAGAGCCCCAATGCAGATACAATTTACCGGAAAGCTGGAGCAGAACTCGGAGAAATCGATGAAGGTCATTCAGCTTGATAAGATGAGAACTGAAGCAGCCTCGGAAAGATACTTCAGCCCCAATGTCTTAGGGTTTCGGGACACACATTGAGGCGGCTCCCACCGCGGAACCTCAAAGCAGGAAGAGATAATCCTAAATCCCTCTCCAGGACTGCAAACCTCATAACATATGAGGACGATGTGACTTGGCATTTGTTACCTGCTTACAAGCTGTCCTTTTTCCTTCCTGTTGGGTCAGTTCGTGGCACTATGAGGAGCTACGTCGGAGATGCACTATTGCAGTTATTGTCGTAATTTCTAGCATCAGTAGTATTGCTATTGATTTCCTTGCAGTTGTGACGACTAGCATGACTTGTATAACCATGCAATCATGAGCATTGCTTCTTGCTGCCGAGAGAAAACCCCAAAGCCGAAACCCTAAACCCTAAACCCTAAACCCTAAACCCTAAACCTAAGATCAAAGAACCAAGACCCTCAACCCTTAAGGCCCTTGAACCCGAAGCCCCAAAACAGACTTCTACTGTGAACCCTAGACCCTGAATCTTGAACCCCAAGGTTGAAAACCCTAAGCCCTAAACCCTAAACCTTCAAGGCCGAAATAAATCGAAATTGCTGGTCACTGTTGGCCATCTGGAAACCAATTGTTTGCCTGTCAGGACCCAACTTTCCCAATTTCTATAAGCCATTTTCCGTTTCAGGGTTCGCCCGCCGCAAACCGCCCCTCCCAGCCCAGGCCAGCCCAGGCTCGGGATGTTATCATGGAAGCAGCAGCAGCAGCAGCAGAAGCAATTATTGACAGCACCTCAAACGAGGGCTTGGGCTGGTGGCGAGCTGATGAATCTGTGGTCCTCCACCTCATGACATGCTGCCAACGTGCCAACGCGAATTCCCCAGACGAGCTGGTTTGGGCAGTTGGCACGCGCCTTTACCCTAGCGGCCTTTGAGGAGCCCCTCAGTTCGGCCCAGCCCGCAGCCGAATACGCACCCAGCCCCGCCCCAGCCCCCATGCCCCGGCCCACCACTTCTTAAACCAGGCTTCTAAAAGAGGCTCAAACTTATTGGCACCAGAACCCTTAGCAATTTCTATAAACCCTAGGCCCTAAATCCTAAGCCCAAACCTTAAAACCCAAACCCTAAACCCAAACCTTAAACCCAAGCCTTAAAGCCCTCAACGCAAACACTGCATGCAATAAAATTCCGCTTTGCTAAATCGAGCCTGAAGTCTACGCCCTAAATAGGGTTTAGGGTTTATGGTTGAGGGTTTAGGGTTCAGTTTTGTTGTAATCTCAAGCACACAACCTAAACTCAAAACCTTAAATACCCTAAAGCCCTACACCCTGCACAACCTGAAGTTAGACTTTGTTGTCCGCCAGGTGGTTTGGGAAGCCGACTCCCTGGAGAGTTTCAAGGCTCTGTCGGTTTTTGGAGGCGTCAGGGGTTTAGGGTTTAGAGTTTAGCGTGGTACGTTTAAGGTCAAGGGGTTTAGGGTTTTAGGGTTTGTGGAGTGATTGTTCCTTCGACTTCATTGTGAGGGTTCTTATACGGAATTGTTATTATTACTGTTGGATGATATCTCCCGAACCTTACTCTAAACATTAAAGCCGTAAGGCCCCCGTACTAAATTCATAACCGATCCCTTATTAAAAGGAGCCCTGTTACATGAACCAGTGCTTTCAATTTCCGGACCACCTAATTCCGACGAGCTCTGAAGCCGAATTCCTATAACCCAAACTCCAAAACCACTCGAGAAACCCATAGTCATTCCAGAAATCCCCCGGCAACGTCAACAACAAGAATCCTGAAGCCCTCAACAAAGAAAAAGACCTCTAACGGAACCTTGAGCCCTGAACCCTAAACCTTTTGCTGGAGCCTTAAAATCAACCTCGAAGCCGTCTGCCTCGTTCCTAAATCCTAGAAAAGGAGCCCTTATAGAATCCGAGGTTGTTATGGAACCCTCGAAAAGGGAACCCTTATAGAACCTTGTCAAAGAGACCCGTCTACATAGAACCCTTCGAGGAAACCCTTGCAGAACCCCTCAAAGGAATCCTTAGAGAACCTTTCACAGGAACCCGTATGGGACGGCCTCAACGGAACCCTGATAGAACCCCTCTGGAATCCTTCAAAGGAGCCCGATAAAGAGCATCGTAAACCCTAAACTTCCTAAACCCTAACCCCGTTTCAGGAACCCTTTAAAGCAACCCTAAACCCTAAACCCTAAACCCTAAACCCTAAACCCTTTAAAGACTAAATGCCAGGCCTACGCGCAAGAGCAATGGCCGCATTTTCCGCTGGAGGACTTGGTCTCCGAAGAGGAGCCCGCAAGGGGTTTAGGGGTTTAGGGGTTTAGGGTTTAGGGTTTAGGGTTTAGGGTTTAGGGTTTAGGGGTTAGGTTTAAGGTTTTAGGGGTTTAGGGGTTTAGGGTTTATAAGGTTTTAGGGTCTAGGGGGCTTTGGGGTTTGGGGTTCAGGGGTTTTGGGGTTTAGGTTAGGGTGTCTGGATTGAAGGGTTTAGTTCTTTTTGGCGTTGCCGTTTGGGGTTCAGGGTTGAGGGTTAGAGCTTTGTGGGGTTTGCCGTTTGGTTTTAGGGTTTGGGGTCTGTAGGGTTAGGGCTTTGGTTTAGGTGTTGTATTACGACTACACTTTGGCGTATAGTCCTACGGTATCTAGAACATGGAACCTCAAGGACAAGTATTGTTTATCAATCGAGGCTTCTATATGGACGCCTGTTTTTGTGAGCCGGCGATGGGGAGGTGGGTCTATGTAGGAGTCTATAGGACTCGTTTAGGGTTTACGGTTTAGGGTTTAGGGCCTAGTAGATGTTTTCTGGTTTCGGCTGTTGCGGCTTAGAATTTGGGGCCGGCAGGGCCAGCAGCTTGTTTGTAGTTTGTGCTTGTGTGTCGTTGCGCATGGGTGTGCCGTTCCTGGTTGATTGTTTGCCCTGGAGTTTGTTTGTATGGTGGTTGCGGGTTGCGGGCTTTTCGGGTGTTTTCGGCAGTTCGAAGTCTGCTACTTGTCAATCTGCGACAATGTACTTTTGAAAATACGATCACCGTTCCAATTACTTGCCCTAGCACCCGGCGTAATGGAATACAGAAGCCTGAACAGTTTGTTAGCTTGCGGAATTTTTTTCTATGATGGACCCCTAGCCCTATTCAAGTATGTAGTCCCTTGTACTGAACCCTTATAATAGCCCCTGTGGACCCCTTGGGGCCCCTATCGGTTTGGGGTTTAGGGTTTAGGGTTTAGGGTTTAGTTGGCCCTAAACCCTATAAACCCTAAACCGTGGGGATTTCGGACGCGCAAGGTCGGTGCCTGTTTATTTGGAGCCTTAGGGTTAGGGTTTAGGGTTTAGGGGTTAGGGTTTAGGGTTTAGGGTTTAAACGTCCAGCTATACCCTAAACATCCCTAAACCCTATATATGGTTTAGGGGTTCAGGGTTGAGGGGTGGGTTTCACGGCATACAACCAACATAAGCCCTGAAACCAAAAGCCTTCACCGTAAACCGCCTTGCGCAACCCCTAAACCCTGAACACTAAATCCTAAACCCTAAACCCTAAACCCTAAACCCTAAACTCTACTTCTTGACGAGGAACTTACACGGTTCGCGCAGAATCGCTCCTCGTCCTTCAACATCGCTTTTGCATAAGTTCCTTCAGTTCAGTTCTTGGCCCTGAGCCCTACTCCTATAGGCTACTATCAGGGTTTAGGGTGTAGGTGCCTTAAAAATTAGAATAGGGTTTTGGGGGTTCCTTTAAAGGGTTCCTTTAAAAGGGTTCTATAAGGGCTACTATCAGGGTTTAGGGTTTAGGGGCCCTTAATCATTAGAATAGGGGGGCCCATTATACTATAATTACAATAAGGAACCACCAAAATAGTATTGGTAATTCTTTGGGCCCTTACGTCACACTAAACCTAAGCCCAAAGACCAACTCTCCGATTTAGGGTTTGGAGGTCAAAACGCACTGAAGCCAGATTCTCAACCCAATTGTTTGACAAAGCCTACGACAATATTGACTATATGGGACTCAAGCGCATGGGGCTTGGTGCGCTGTGGAACTTTGCTGAAAGTGCGAAGGGAACCCTACCAACCCACACCCGCATCTTTAGACATAGGGTTCCCTTTAAAGCGGTTCGTGTAAAGGGTCCTTAAAACAGGGGCACTAAAGCATTTTCTTTGGAATAGGTTTCCCTTAGAAAGGGTTCCTTATATCGGGTCCTTATAAGGGCTACTACACGGGTCAGTAGAGGGGCCGAACTGTTTAGACCAAGAGCTGTCGATATGTTATAGTATACCTATAACTGGGCTTTGGAGTACCATACTTTAATACTCTTTTTGCAACCTGTTCCTTAAAAGGAACCATTATGAAATAAAAGTCTCTACTTTGTTCTCCTTGGTTGCTTCAAAGCTTGGTTGCTTCAAAGCCCAGATAATATGCAATAAGGGTTTAGGGTGTAGGGTATAATAAGGAACCCCGAAAACACGGTTTGGGGTTTAGGTTCATATAGCTGTACTTGAGTATTGTTCCTCAGGGTGCCTTCTTGTATGTATCATATAAGCTACGCCACACACCTATTCTACTTATTTAGGCCCCTAAACTTAAACGTATATTTGTACCCTTGAGAGGAAAACGTTTAAAGGAACCTTGATCTAATGATGTCTAGTTGTTAAGGCCCCTATCTTAAATCCTATAGGGCCCTTGAGCCCTGCTCCAAGATTTAACGCCCCTTATACTAAAACGCTTAATAGTAGTCATACTAATTCTGATAGACCCCTCAAGAGGAACACCCTAAACCCTAAACCCTGAATCCTATCCATTTCACTTGACAAGGTGGCGGCAGGTTCCCAAAGCCACAGCACTGTCGCAGCGCCATGTGGTGACCGGCCTGTTCCGGGTGGGCGGTTTTAGGATCTTACGGGTCCCTTTAGTGTTTTAATGGGGTTCAGGGTTTGGGATGTTGGGTTTTGGGGGTTGAGGGTCTAGCGGTTTGGGGCTTTTGAGGTTGCAAGCGATGAAGTCTTGGGATTTGGACCTTCGGCTGGAAAGTCTTGGGCTTCTGGGTTTAATTTGAAGGGCCCTCAATTCGGGAAACGCGAAATGCCCTAATATAGGGGCCGTAATAATTAGAACAGAGTTCTGGTGCCATCATGGTATAGTTGTAATAAGAAACCCCTACAATAGTGTTGGCAATTATTTAGGCCCCTA
>CAJNDV010033324.1:0-17424 GCA_905221635.1 Symbiodinium sp. CCMP2456
GGAGGGAGGGAGAGGGGGAGAGAGAGAGGGAGAGAGAGGGGGAGAGGGAGAGGGAGAGGGAGAGGGAGAGGGAGGGGGAGAGGGAGAGGAGGGGAAAGAAAACGGTGTGCTTCCACACAACAATACACGCACTAAGTTGCGGCCAGGTCGTCTCCTCGACGGCAAGTCTATGAGTGGCTTTCCTAAACCCAAAGCCCTACACCCTAAACCCGGAATCGCAACCGAACGATCTCACGAGCCCCCAAGTGCAGACAGAGATGCACAGGATTCGTCTCGGCCTCGCAATGGGCTCGACAGTAGCTTTCTTATGGACCTTATGACCATCAAATCCTAAATACTAAGCCCTATAAACCCTAAACTAAACTGGAACCTGAACCCAAAACAAACCTGAAAGCCTAAAACAAAGTATGTTTCGACTTCAGGTTCTAGGCTTCGTCTCAAGACTCGCTGCATGTACCCATAGACCCCATAGTAGTTATTTTTTGTGGCCTAAACCCTAAACCCTAAACCCTAAACCCCTAAACCCCTAAACCCTAAATATTAGGGAATCCCAAAAAGGAACTACTATGGGGCCTATGCGTATGGTTCAGGGCAGAGGCGGTGTCGAGAATCGACAGAGCGGGCTTGTGGAGCGCGTGGAGTCTGGGAGGCTTACCTACCCATAGGCCCTAGGGTTTTGGGGGTTTAGGGTTTAGGGTTTGGGGTTTAGGGTTTAGGGTTTATAGGGTTTTGGGGGTTTAGGGTTTAGGGTTTTGGGGGTTTAGGTTGCATGGCTCTACCCATAGGCCCCATATAGTAGTTCCTTTTTGGGGTTCATATTTAGAATCCTATAAGGTAGTCCCAGAAAGGAACTACTATGGGGCCTATGGGTATAACAGTAGTCCCATTTCTCGGCTACCTTGCTATTGCTATATCGTATGGGACCCGTCACGCTACACATATGCAAGGAACCTCAATGAAGACTATAGGCAGGGTTTCGGGTTTAGGGAGCTCCCCCCCTCGATGCCGAAGTTGAATCGAAATAGAACGCTTCACGACAAAGTCACGTCATCAAGCGTTTCAAGTTCTGGCGCTGCAACACACATGTTGTGAGCTCAGAGGCACCCCGGCATGAACGAAGAAACACTAGACAGTAATTACAGCTCAGCGAACTTGAGTCAGTTGCTCGAGCAGCCAAGCCGAATTAACCGACAAGCTCTTGCGCACCCGCTGGAAGAAGAGTGTCATGAAGCAATATGCGAAGACCCCAAGCTGCTCAGACAAATTCTATAATCAGATCCTCAAAAATACGGTTAGCCTCATATGCCCCGGATATACTGAAACCTTCGAATCCTCACGCCCCGAGACTTCGACACATCCGAAAGTAAGGAATGGATGAAGGAATATGCCCTCAATCAGATTCAAGACCCCCGGTAGAATCTTAAGGCACCTTTAGGGTTTAGGTGCTTAGGGTCTACATTCCTAATTGTTGATGCATTTTCTACCCCTGGTCATTCAGCCCAAGCCCTTTGGCTGCATCCTGACCAGTAAGTACAGATTCTGAACCTCAAACCCTACCCCGGTTTAGGGTTTAGGGGTTTAGGGTGTAGGGTTTAGGGTACAGATCCTGAACCTCCAACCCTATCCCTCAACCCTTGACGTTTTATCTTTTGCTCACCTCCAATCAAGCACAACCTGCTATACCTTGAACTCCGCAAAAGGGACTATTTGTTCCCTGCCCAAAAACCCATACAAGCCCTAAACCACCTGCGGTGCATCTCGGGGGTCCCGGCGCCATCGAGGCGGTTTGGCAAAGCCCCCAGTGCCGAACCCAGGCAGATCATGCCCTCATCTCCTGTGTCGTTTCAAAATCCGTGTATATGTGTGTGTATACATACAGAATGAATATATATATATATATATATGTCTATGCATGCGCAGATGGACAGCACATCTGTCTAGCATAATATATATATATATATAGATATTATTTGCACACGTATGTACCTAACCAATTATCCCATTACCTACAGAGTGCCCTTTGATTCAGTCGACAGCTCAAAACTTCAGTCTCAGCTAAAGTACCTGCCCCTTCTCGGCGAAGGTCCCGCACGCTAATCTGAATCCCGGCAACGTAATATAAGAGCCTAAATAATTACCTACACTATTTTGGGGGGTTCCTTATTTTCAGTATAGTGTTATGGGCCCCAAAACCCTAGTCTAATTAGTAAGGCCCCACATCAGTCTGAATAGGAATCCCGCAAGCTAAGAACTTTGCACCAGTCTTGGCAGGGATTGGTGGCTCCTATGCGGTTCTCCGACAGGGAAAGTTCCTCCAGCGCGCAGACCTGAGAGAAGCAGGACAGGCAACCAGTGTTTAGGGTTTAGGGTTTAGGTTTTAAGGTTTAGGACAGGAAACCAGGATCTTTAGGGTTTAGGGTTTAGGTTTTAAGGTTCAAGACAGGAAGCTAGGATTTTTAGGGTTTAGGGTTTAGGACAAGAAACCAGGATTTCGGAATTCCTAGCTAAGGGATCACAAGCTGGCTCTATCGACTCAAGTCGTGGATCTTGTAACTCAACTTCCATTTCTACTCACAACGTTTACAGTCGAATGGCTCAGGCTTGTATGCATCTGCTATGTGGGTGGTTGTCACAATTATGGTCTCCTTTTGGGTCTTTATTTCAATACGGCACCTATTATTTAGGGTACCCCAAAAGGGACCATAAGTTTGACAACTAGCCATGTGGGAGGTGTTGAAATTCTTGGGGCCGTGCCTTGAGGACCTCTGCAATGTATGAGGCGCCCTTGTTGCCCGCACTGTTCTGCGAAATGTCCTGCGAACCGCACACAAAGTCTGGCCGGTTTGGGCTATAGGATCACGCCCCAGAACAGACAAAATCCCAAAGCCATGCAACTCTTTTCCGGGCATTTCAAGAACAAGGGTTCGCGTTGCCCTGTGGCTTGGCTTTACAAGGAATGCGAAAACAAAGAAGCAAACAACAAAAACACACGGCAACTCTTCAAGCTCTGGAAACCTCAACGCTGAGCCCTCCAAATCTGAACCCTAAACCCTAAACCCTAAACCCTAAACCCTAAACCCTGAACCCTGAACCCTGAACCCTAAACCCGAAACCCGAAACCCTAAACCCTAAACCCTAAACTTAACCCCCAAACCTGAACCCTGAAGCACCTACAAAGACCCACAATGCGCGGTCCAGAGTAAGCAGGCACGTGTTTCCCATCAGTCCGCGGGCGAGGACTTGTAGCCCCTGGCCAAGGCTGGAACTCAGCGTGTAAAGCTCAGGCTTTGGAGTTCAGGGTATTAGGGTTTTAGGGTTTAGGATTGTGAGATCTTCAAGGTTTGGGGTTCAGGGTATTAGGGTTTTAGGGTTTAGGATTTTGGGGTCTTCAAGGTTTAGGGGGTTTTAGGCTGAGGATTTATAGGGTTTGGTGCTTAGGGCCTAAGGCCTAAGGCTTAGAATCGTAGGTTTTCGGGCCAGGAACTGGGATTGCAGGGTCTGCGGACTGCAGAATGAAGAGCCTTGAAAGGAGCACTTGGCAATGCAAACGGTTTAGGGTTTAGGGTTTAGGGACGATGGAGCCCTACTCAAACATATTTCGCGTAGAAGGAAATCGTCGCTTTTTGAGAGAAGGGGCCCTTCAATATTTGGAGGAAGGCATTAAGATAGCAAGCAGGACCCTAAACCCCAAAGCAAATATGACTAAGGCCAACAGAACCTTTCATCTGACAAAAATTGATATCCTCACTCGCCAAAACAATCGAAGAACACCTACTTCACATGATTTCCCCACGGATAAGCAGGGAAACAAACTCTCGTGTTGCCCACCTCATGACCCAGGCTTGTGCCCGCCACGTTGAGATGCTTCAGAGACTTATTGTGGATCAACATCTCCTCCAAGCAGTCGAATCGATGACACAGGGCATGCTTGCACGCTCCTTCTTACTAAGTAGGTTCCTAAGCCGGGTTACAGGGATCAGTGTCGAATCGGGGATCTAGGGACAATTATGTTACGTGGAAGTGTCGCGTTAAGAAAGCCTCCCAGCAAGTTTTACCAGTAGCTCCAGAGAGCTACTGAACTACTGTGTTCCCAGGACTCTGTAGAATGCTGCGCAGGCAAAAAACCCTAAACAATAAGCCCTAAAGAAAGCAATGAAACCTGTCGGCATTCTGTGTTGCTTTACACTTCAGGGTCTAGTCTAGGGCCTGTTGAAAACGGTTTAGGGTTCGGGATTTGAGCTTTGGGCTGAGAGTAGAAAAGGCTGTAGGTATTGACTAGATCATGGAAAACCAAGAGTTGCCTTGCAATTATACCGCTGTTGATGCAGAACCCAAAGCATCAGCTGGAGCCTTGAAGGGTGTGATCCCAATACAAGAAAGTACGAAATAATATTATTAGTTTAGAAGCAGGGCACCTTTGGGGCTTAGAGAATTTTAGGCTTGTGGAAAATGCTAAGAAGTGGCACTAGCAGCCTTTCTGACCTCTTGCTTTCAGACTGCAGCCCAAGAATGAACTCCTCCTCCGAGAAAAGCAGCCCTGAATGTAAACCCTGAAGCAGTTTCTTTGGGCTTAGGGTTTAGGGGCAGCTTCTTTGGAAGTAACCGAGGAGAAGAAACACTGTCCCTCGATAAGGGCTTCTGCAAGCAGACCAAATCCACAAGGAGCAACGAAGCTATGGTAAAAGCTCGAAGCCTTTGCAAAGTGGAAGCCAACAGCTTGATCGTGATAGGTAAATAAAGTGTAGGGAATCCAAGCAGTGATCATACTGAACCCATGTTCCAACTTGCTGGAACTCGCTCTATAGGGCCTGAAACACGAGACCCCCGAATCCCGCAAGGCAAGAACCCAGAAGTAAGTAGCCTCCAGGGGCGCTGCATGTGCCTCTGCCGCTGCATAGGGCTTAGAGCTTGAAGGCTACTGGGTAGGATGCTGAGTTTGGGTACACTGGTCCATATCCCTACACCCTACACCCGACATCCTAAACCCTACTCCCACACACTTCGGGCCCGGTTCACAGTACGGTATAGTACTGACGGTAGCATGTGTCTGGACGCCAAACCCTAAACCCTACACCTCGCTCCGAGAGTCGTTGCCCCTGAACTTTAGATCCTAACAGAAAGGAGCCGTGTGCACTAACGTCCACACGCTGAACTCTAAACAAAAAGCACAGTACTGCTTGATGGGCAAATTCTGCATTGCCCTTATCAAGACCGAAACGGTCTTCCTGAGTTTCATATATAGGGGCCTTGATAATTTGAATAGGGTTTTCGGGCCCGTTATACTATACTTGTAACAAGGAACCCCCAAAAAGTAGTATAGGTAATTATTGAGGCCCCTATACTACTTTCAAGTAAACCAGGACCATGTCCATCAGCAGTGCCCTGGGCTCCTGCGCCCGGATACTGGAATCTCAGGGACCAGGGTTTAGGGTTTAGGGTTTAGGGCATACAAGGACTGGCCTATGCCCCTAATGTAGGGGCCTTAAGAATGAATAGGGTTTCCAGGTATACTATGACATAATGATAGTAAGGAATCCCCCAAACTATCAGTGATTATTTAGGCCCCTATATTAATTCCAAAATCCAACATGCAAAACCACTCAAGAGCCCCCCACGAACCTCTACGCAAACCCATAAACCTCGAAAAGCCGCTAATTAGTCTGACCCAAACAAAAACCCCGGAAGCCCTGTAAACAACTCTACACAAAACCTTCAGGAAATCCCTGTAAAACTGCAGTGACATTGAAAAGCAAAAAAAGCCATAGCCTAAACCCCAACATGCCAAATCTCGGGAAAACCCGACACAGCCTACATTGGAGCCCTAGACCCCCAAAGCCCTGAACATCTCCAGCACCCGCCTTGAGGACGATCCGATTTCGGACGCAGCTGGGCTTCGACGAGAGATCCAAGGAGTTCACGGAGCCTTAGAGAATGTAGGGTTTAGGGCTTAGGGTTGATAATTAGAATAGGGTTTTGGGATCTCCTTATTATACTTGAAGTAGAATATACCTCCCCCCAAACCCTATTCTAACCATGAAGGCCCTTACATTACTATGCAGATGGGTTGGGGACTCGGAGGGCCCTCCTGGGACTCCAATTACCTATGTTCAGGGTTTCAGTCTTCCTACTGATCAAGGGATAATGGCTGCTAAACTGTAGGTAAATAATTCGCAGGGGGCCTGAAGAAATCGAATCCGGCTTTGGGGTATGATATTGGGGTATGATATACTACAAATACTACGGCCAACATGTCAGATAGCTCTCCAAATCAGGATTGGCTTCGATATGGTGCAGGCGTGTTCAAGGCTTACCTGAGGCACCCCTATCTGGCAGCTCCAGCTCAAAAAAATCATCAAGACCAAGACATTCAATCATTAGACGTAGGCCGTGGGAATATGTGAGTCACGAAGGGACCATAACCGGAGCATCTTCACTGGGTAGTTCTCAGTTTTAGGGTCCCCTTTGTAGGTCCCCAAGATAGTTTGGCACCCCATATAGAAATGGACCCTAAAAGGGACTCGAAGTTTTACAGAAGTGCCCACTAGCTGTTCAGGTACCTATTCACCTATTCGGTTGGGAAGCTTCGAAGCCTGAGAGTTTCGGAGGGCTGAAACCGTTGAACAACCCTTACCCTGACCCCAAACCACAACCCCAAAAACCCTAAAACCCTAAACTTATAAACCCAAACCCCCAAGCCAAACAAAAACAGCGCAGTCTCAAGCCAAGGGGCTGTTCCCAAGCATAGCCACAAAGATGGCATTGGCCCCTGTGCACCAGCATGGAAGGCTTACGGCTCGGGGCGTAGGGCGCAGGGTTTAGGGGGTTGGGGGTTTATGGGGTTTAGGATTTAGGGTTAACTAGGGTTTAGTGTTTAAGGTTTACTAAGGTTTAGGGTTTATAACGGCTTAGTGTTTAGAAGATTTTGCACACCTCCTGTGACGTTCCAAATATCCTTTACCGATAACTCTAGACCGGAAGCCCTGAACCCTGCCTGTAACTCTCTTTACCTATAGGTATAACCCATAAACCTGAAACCCTAAACCCTCAACCCTTAACTAGTAGGTAGAACCCACAGAAACTGTAGGCAAGTAGAGTTCCAGGTAAACCCTGAACCCCAAAATCCCCAGACTCGGACAGTCGTTTTCCGCTTCTGAAGTCGTCTGTTTGTCTAATCACACACAGGTTTAGGGTTTAGGGAAGGCCATCGAAGAAACATCAAATCAACACAGCTAGCTGTCTACCCGTAATGATTGTAATTGTCCGCATCGGGAAAAACACATTCCTCACGCGAAAGTGTCATCCAAACTAGAGGCCATTGCAAAATTTGACTCTCGAGCACACAGTCGACACTGTTCAGGACATTCAGGCTGGCGACGCGGCTCTGAGGGGTGAAGGGACCCTCGCGCAACATGGCGCGGAGGAGGTCCTCCGTATCAGAGCCGTAGAGTTGCAAATTTGCTTGGAAGATAGGGCACTCACTCCGCGCGCTGCACGTGTCCCGCTCGGTACCAGCATGGCGGAGCAGCGTGCTGGCCGCGCCGACCGAAGAACTTGCTGGGTTCGCTTTGCGGTCGGCGCGTGCTGCGGGCGAGTGGGTGGAACTCGGTGTCCGGAATGACTGCAGCCTGGATCAGTTTCAGGAGCCTGACGCGCAGCCCTGCTAAACGCTTCACCTCGGCCTCCACATGCTGCTTAGGCAGCAAGCCGCGGGGTGCGGGAGCACGCCCTTGCTCTCGGCTTGGTAGTGCAGCTCCGAGGCCGCTGCAGCCTGCGGTAGCTCGCAGAAGGCGGCACTTGCTGGCAAGTGGTCACTCGCTCCCATTTCCTGCCTCCTTGAATAGGCGATCGAGAGCTCGGCGTTGGTGCGTTGGATGTTCGGCAGGTCTTGGCAACAACAACATCAGATGAGCATTCCTCTGCATTGTTCCCCCTCCAGGCCACTCGACGGTAAGCAGGGTCGCACGCCGGTGGGAGCTTGATTTCGCGGATGCCTTCTCAAGTTTGAGCTTGACTTCAACTGTTGCAAGTCCACATGCTCTTCACCCCGCCTGGGCTTTGCGCTGGCCGCATCGAATAGCCCTTGCATGGGGCCGCCGGAAGTCACGCGCGTCACCCACTGCATGTCCACGCGTCGGTTTGCCAACATTGCAGCCAGGATTTAAGCCAAGCGACTAGACTTCCGTGGCACGCGTCTCGACGGTGCCAAGTCAAGGAGGGTGTTATGCGGCAGTTTGGTCGCCTCTCTGCCACGACAAGCAAGCAATGGCACAGGCTTCACAAACCATTTTGACAGCTCCAATCGCGGCACCTTGTGTTTCTTGGCTGCCGCTCCCTCCGCAGCGTCGTGCCCCGGTGACCCCTGGCCATTCCAAACACGACTATTGGCTTCTGGATGCCCATGCTGTCCCGCACCAGACAGGCATGCCTTTTCCGGTTTGTTTTGCAGAAGCTGCCCAGCTGCCTGGTCGTCTAGGCAGATCACTGTCGGACCGATAGCTCGCGATGAAGCCTTGCCCGCCGTCTTTTCTTCCCCGTCGCCGTCTTCGTCAAGTCCCTACAAAAGTCGTCCAGAACCTAAGCGAACCCTGGACCCTGGTGTAGGTTCGGAAAAAATTTAAAACATGCAAAGAGCACCTTCCAAAATTCGATGCCCAACGGCTACGGTTTTGCAGGGCACCCAAGACCCTAAGGCACAGTCCTCTCGAGCCACTCAGATTTTGTAGCTTCCTGACTAAACCGCAACTCCTCATTCCAGCATCGCCCGAAACCCGACCCTCGAAACTCGGAACAGCTAAACCCTAAACCCTAAACCCTAAACCCTAAACCTTAAACCCTAAACTAAGAAGCAGCAGGCAAACAAAAACACGAAGCTCAACATCGACAGGTGGGCGGCTTTTCTATTTTGCAACCTTATGCTGCCATCCAAGTCCTTCGGGAGCTGCAGTAGGGATATACAAAGACCTTTAGGCGGACTGGCCAGAAGCGCCATAAATTCTAAACTCAAGACCCTAAACCCAAATCTCAATCCAACATGGCCTGTCAAGCTGATGTCGTTGGCCTCAGCAGCACAAAAAAGACATATGGGTAGTTCTCTAAAGTCGGGTCCCTTTTCGGGGTCTTTACATAAGGGCGCTGTACGATTGCTGGGACCCTAATTACTTTAACTACCCACATACACACATAGATAAGGCTCCGGGTTTAGGGTTCCCCTCTGCACCAGGCATATTTTGTTTTGTGAAGTAAGATCAAAATAAAATCACACGCAGCATCCTGGGGAGTCTCATGTAGGGGCTTTAATAAGTAGAATAAATCTTTTTTGTGGGTTCCTTATTATATTCATAGTAATATAGACCCCGACTAGTTAGTAAGACCCCATAGTACCCCTCTACGGTCCGACCTAACCATCAGATCCCAGAAGGTGCTCTCTTGTTTGCACAGGAACCCCAAACCCCAAAGAACTCGTACAGGAACCCTAAATAGGATGCCCCTGATATAAGGGCCTTTATGATTAGAATAGGGTTTGGGGTATATTATACTATATTTTCTAATAAGAAGCCCCAAAACCCTGCTTTAATTATTAAGGCCCCAACATCAACCCTTGAAGGAGTATAGGAACCTTTTGCAAGAAGCTTTTGAGAAGCCTCAGGAGCCTGACAAACGGACTGAAGGAATCCCTGCCTCCAAAGACCCCCCCCCCCCCCCCCGCAGCCCTTGAAAGAAACCTCGAAGCAACCCTTCAAAGAACCCTAAGCAGTAAAAAACCGTATAAACCCTCCAAACCCTATAAACCCTCTAAGCCCTTAACCCTATAAACCCCTAAACCCGAAACCCTATACAAACCCTCAGCCCTTAATGGAACGCTCCGAGTCGCTGCCAAGTCCACGTGTTCTAAGGTCGAAGTTTCCAGGATCGCTTGGGCGATCGCGGTGCATCCTGCGGAGAGCCGCACCCTAAACCCTGAACCCTAAACCCTGGTTTATGGGTTTAGGGATTTAGGGGCCGTAGGGTTCATAGGGATTAAGGGTTTAGGGATATCTGTAGGGGTTTTAGAAGGTGTACGGTTTAGGGATCAACGGGCTTAATTGGGCTTCAGGGTGTAGGGTTTAGGGGCCTCTGGGGTTAGGGTATGTAGATTTGGGGCTCAGTCAGGGTATAGGGTGTAAGGTTTTGGAGGGTTTGATAGAAGGCTCAACGGGTTTAGAGGCTTGGGGATTGTTCAATTAAGTTACCCACATAGAAAGAGTAACATAAAGACCACAGTATCGGTACGTGGACATACAGGTAAGGTTTGCGGCGGCAGCAGGCAGGGTTTTCGTGCCGATGGGGCTTCGAAAGCTGTTGCACGCCAATTCTGAGCTCAACCTCACAAGTTTGCACACCGGGAAGCAAGGAAAGGGTTCTTGCATGTTCCTATAGTTCAGGAAGTTTTCACGGGCACGCCAAAACAGAGCTGCTGCAAAATGAATACTACTGGGAACACTCCTGAAAAAAAAACAGAGATAGCGAGGGATTGCAAAACGGAGTGCGAATCGTAATTTGAAATGCCCAGGACAAACATTGCAAAGTCTTGCGCGTAGGTCCGAAACTGCACAACTCCCCGAACCTACACCGAAGTATGTACACTCGATCAGCCTAAAACAGCTAAATATGCACCCCCCCCCCATGGCAGCAGCTCCATTTTTGCTTTGCGGAGGCCTCTGACAAAGTCCTCTTACGCAGGAGACACCCCCAATCTGCGAAACGGAGGAGGCAGCTACGGAGCTTTGAATTTATAGGGTTCGAGATTTTCAATGTAGGGTGTAGGGGATTTCGAGTTTAGGGGTGTCGGGTTTTGGGTGTAGTAGCGGAGATTAACGAAGCCTCTAACGCGATGAGCACAGAGGCAGCTGCCTTTACTAGAAGTACAGAAATCGCATCAGTGACGAAGCCCTCCGGCCTCTTTGGTTTAGGGTTTAGGGTTAGGGTTTAGGGTCTAGGGTTTAGGGTTTAGGGAACCCTGAAAAGCTTACCTTCATAGGGTTCTTTGTTCAAGTCCCAGGAACCCTTATCATACTCATAGTCACTCTTACACCCATTCGCACACAAAGTCCAAGGAACTGATATGTTGAACAATCAAGGCAATACTAAAGCGAAAAGCCCAGACAAAAAGTGTGGCGGGAGAACCAAGCCCAGACAAAAAGCGGGAGCACCAAGTAACACCCCAGACTACAAAATCACACATCGCACAATCCCCAACCCCAAGAATCCAGAGTCCGGGAAACCCTCAACCCTAAACCCGCCTAAACCCTATAAATCCCCTAAATCCTAAACGGCCAAAGTGTTGCAAAGAGGCCCGAGGGATCGGTACGATGGCCCAAAAGGGATGCCGAAGCTTTCCGCGTGAGGGACCATAGAGCTGCAACCCAAGAATACAACCCGCGAGTTCTTGTTCAGGGCTGGCGGGGTTGTGGTTGAGGGTTTGAGGCTTGGGGGTATTTAAGTTTCAGAATTCAAGTTGTTCTGGGTCCGGGTTGAGGACTTAACCTATAGCGCCTGAGAGTCAAGGATTTACAGCACTGAGGGCTTACGATCGAAGGTTTAGAGCAGCTTCTTCGTTTAGACCGAGCCATGATAAAAAAGGCATCGCTCAAGTCCTTCGCAAGATATTATGCAACAAGTTGGCTTGCTGCGGGCCTCCGATATAAGAAAAAGATACAGAACCCAATCAAACGAACACATGAACACCCATTCAAACGCACTGGGTCTGAAGTGGTGAGTTCCCAAACTCTGAAAGAAGTCTTAGCAACCGTGCAAATGTAGATCATAGAGTTGCAGAGTTGCAGACTGTGAATCGCTACGGACAGAATCAAGAGTTGCAACTCGGGTTTAGGGAAGACTCCAAGTATACACTTGGGGTTTAGGTTAGGGTCTACAGCTAAGGTTTAGGGTTGGGGTCTACAGTTCGGGGTTGAAAGTCTAAGCCTACGCTTTGGCAATTTGGACTCTTACGGTTAAGGGGCCCAGACCGAACAAGCTCTTCCCCCCTCCACGCTGCTAGCATCCACGTGGGCAGCATGCGGGTGCCACTTGTTCGGCAACCCAGCAATCGACTAGCACGCTAATTGGTTGATATCGACGACAACGGCTGTCCGCAACATGAACTTAGGGTCTAGGGTTTAGGGTTTAGGGGAAAGGGAACCAGACCGGAAGCCATAGACTGTATAGACCCTGACCCCCGAAATCCTCTCGGTGTCCAAGATTGGTGTGATCTGAACCCATTGATGCATAATTAACACCCTCTTCTTTCAGGGCCTCGAGTTTGATATCTTCTTCAGGATCAGCAGCTGAAGAGTGATCAGTATCCCAGAGCCCAAGCAAGCGCAGTAGAATCGGCAACATCGTAACAAAAAGATCTAGGCCCGTCTAGGCTTTAGGGTTTATGGGTTTCGGCCTTGCTAGTGGTGTGACATGACATAGGTCATCAACAGACCTCGTCAACTGAATTTCCCTAAGGGTCCATGTACCCAAGTAGTATATACTTTGGCCTTAAAGTAGTCCCTATATAGGTACTTTGGGGCCAGTGTCCCTAAACCCTAAACCCTAAACCCTTAACCCTAAACCGTTTATACTATATGAGTACATGGACTCTCGGGGTTTTACAGGACCCAGATCTCCACGTAAACCTCTCAGCTTCCAAAACGCTGTAGGGTTTAGGGTTTAGGGTTTAGGGTTTAGGGCTTAGGGTTTAGGACTCATGAAGCAAAAACCTCAACTATGCCCGGCACAGAAATCCCAACACCTTCAACCTGAAACCAAACCTAACAGCACGACTAAGTAGGGGAAGGAAGCGCTGAAACTCTATAAACACTAAAACCCTACTCTGGATGTCTCAGACCCGCAAGATTAGCCCAAAATCAAAGGACCCACATGAGCAGACGTCCAATGACACCCGGGCTCTTCCTTCGTACCATACTGACAATAAGGAATGCTTCATAACATGACGAGAAACCAATAAGACCACCTATAAACTCCTGCAAAACACAGTCTAAACACCGTTACGGTCGTTTAATAAAAACCCGAACGTCTAACAATAACTCGATATCGGTTGCCGATCTCGTCAGCGTCTCATGTTCGCTCACCCCTCAAGCGGCGAGCTAGCTGAATGTCCTGTCCAACAGGGTCCATATTCCGGACGTGCTATCACTATGGAGTTAGGTCCCGAGACCCGTGCTAGACATGGAACCATAGCCCCTGAAACCCTGAACGCAAGTGCTTCGTTGAGCATCTGGGCGCGCTTCGCCCTTAGAGGCACACTGAAGCTTGAAACCCTAAACCCTAAAGACTGGCTCAGGAGTCGAGTTTGACGACGGCGTCTGTTTGGGCGTTAGAAATGGAAGGGCCGTTGCAGGGTTTCGGGATCGGGGGGGGGGATATAGCGTTTTTTCACAAACCTCTTAAGGGGGGTTAGAAGGATCCTGAAAGGTGTATATAATATAGGAGGTCTTCGATGGCTTTGGGTCTTAGGGCCCTCTGCGCCCGAAATAGGCACAGTCTATTCGCACCGGAACCTCGGAAGCCAAACATCTACATTCTACCTATAGTCTCCATTGTAGTTCCTTTTTGGGGATACCTTATAAACTCGTTAGTATATATTTGGTTAAACCAAAAAAGGGACTACAATGGAGACTATAGGTACATTGTAGAGTCTATTGTAGAGTACAGGAAGCTGGCCCTCAACCTAGAGCTAGAGGTCTGGGCGAACTCGTCCACGGAACTTGTCGGGATAACCCTCTGCTGGACGAAACCATGGAAGGCCCCTGCAAAACGACCGGGTTCAAACTGGGAACCTGACTCAGAAACAGCTGGCCCCTACTAAGCCCTTCGAATATGGATCTTACCTATAGTCTCCATTGTAGTTCCTTTTTGGGGATACCTTATAAACTCGTTAATATATATTTGGTTAAACCAAAAAAAGGAACTACAATGGAGACTATAGGTACTACTTCGGGCATATGTAATCACAGGATTTCTTTCTTCATGGGAAGGCAGCAGTCCCCTGTGCGGGGATAGCGCAAGAACGCGGAAGCCTGAGTGACTAGACTAGGATACTCTATACAGCTTCGATTATACGATATTGATAAAATAAGTCCATACCTCCGAGACCTTGAAACCCTAATTACAGTGCCCCAAAACCTGAAACCCAGAGACTCCACAACGCATAGACAAAACCAAACACATCAGGAAGACACAACAAATGAAACAAAACAGGCTAGTACATAAGCCTACTGCATGTTATAATATATATATATATATATATCTCACATGCTTCCCGCAGTTCATGGCCTCGGAGCAAGGATCCGCACAACAAGAATCATACAAGGCCTGCAGACCACACAGTTAGATTTTTAGAGTAAGAGATTTCCCTAAGAATCAAGAATCACATCAGGGTTTGCGGTTTAGGGCTCACCCCTCATCCCTGACACACGTCCCCTCTCAACCCGAAACCCCAAAACCTTCTGACCTTCGACTAGACTTTACTAAAACCCTATACTGTTAGGCCCTAGACCATCAGACAGAAATCTTCCTACAGCAGCTATGAGCCAAACAATCTGCAAAGAGTCTGTCGTAGAATTTTGAACAAGAGAAACCAACCCTAGCAGCTGCAAGGATCCTGCAACGATGTAGAGCTTGGTATATACTGGCAGCTCGACAGGGATCCTTTAGTAAGCTGCCTAAGGATCCACGATATACATGCAGTATCCGGCTGAACCCTGCACCCTGAACTACGGAAACTCCTTGGGCATTATGGTGACGCGCTTCGCATGGATGGCGCAGAGGTTCGTGTCCTTCACCACAGGTTTAGGGTTTAGGGTTTAGGCAGTTCAATATTCACCTGAGGAGCCTCGAAGCCGTGGTATTCAGGGTTACGGACGTAAATAAAGCCAATGTCTAATCCTGAAGAGGTTTTAACAAGAATGGTCATGGGCTGGTTTTGAGTAGGGTGTGCTTGAAGGCAAGGCTCATGAGATAACCACGACCACCAAGTATGAAAATCAGGGGCAATGTTTGGCCAAGCTCGTCGCCTTTACGAGCTGGCGTGTCCCTATACTTTTTGAAAAGACGCATCAAGCACTTGCTGTGTACCACCTCAGCCCCTCGATGATGAACTTGCAAGGCTGTCACATCCTGAAGCAAGCCGGCTCTAACTCCACGTCTACAGCCTGCTACCGAATTATTGAAGTCCGGCAATGTAACAACCCTACACCGCACCATCCTGCATACACTGGAGAAGGCGCAAAAACTCATGACTTGCGATATGTCTTGCGGAGGGTCAAGGCCTTTCGGGGGTAAGTTCTCTTCCTGATAGAAACCTACATGATAGCATCGAGCTGGTTTTGAAACCCTGAACCCGTCAACCCGCAACACTCAACCATTATGTCTCATATTCTTCATTCAGAGGCAGTTGGTGCTTACAACAAAGGGTAGTTGGGAGTCTAGGTTTTTTTTATGCCTGAATAATTTCTACTACTGCAATATAAATATAAATTATAATACACGATGCCCGAAGACCTATATCAATTATTATAAATCCGACAAGCTTGAAAGCGCTCAGGCTTTGGGACAGCTGTGGAGCTAAGAGTCCCGGTTAAATCATGTTTAGGGCTCACTTTGAAGCCTTCGAAGTTTCAGGATTCAAAGTTTCTGGTTTGGGGTCAAAGGTTGAAGGTGGACTGTCCAGGAGTCACAGCGTTTTCTGGCTTAGGGGCCAGGTTAACTGTGTGACGGCTTTTGGGTTGAAGGCATCTTTTCATGTTTTAAATTATGCAGCGAAGGGCAGGTGCATTAAGTCTCTCGTGTCCGCACAAGAACACCCAACATACACGCTCCCGACGTTCCTAATGAGCCAGCCCTACATACCCTCACGAGAAAGCCTGATAATATGGACCTTACTTCATATCTAAGTGGGAGTTTCCGAAAGTAAGGGTACCGTATTTTGGGGTCCTTATAATAAGGATCCTAGTATTTAGGGTACTATATAAACCCTAAACCCTAAACCCTAAACCCTAAACCCGAAAATTTAGGGTACTATATTAGGGTCCCCTATTTTTGGAAACCCCCAAGTCGGTTTCCACACGTGCATAGTATAGAGTTCAATCGCGTTTCCCGGTTGAGGTAGTAAAGGGGTTTAGGGTTTAGGGTTTAGGGTTTAGGGTTTAGGGTTTAAAGCTTCTGCACATATTGTCAGGCCTGCATTCACGGTCAGGGCTTTTGGCAGATCTGTGAGGCGCCGCTTGCAGTGCAGCAAAGCATAGCCGGTTTAGGGTTTAGGGTTTAGGGTTTTGGGTAGTGGAGTGGCTTCACATGACTGAGTCTGAGCTGGTCCTGCACAGAACTACTGTCGCCACCATTCGAAGCAGGGCCCCATGTGACAATAGAACCATCACCCAGAATGGCGGCAAAGGCACCGCCAGAAGCTCGGATCTGCCGCACATTTTTGAGCTGATCCTGCACAGAACTACTGTCACCACCATACTCAGGATTTCCCCAGGTGACAACAGAGCCATCACCAAGAATGGCGGCAAAAGCGCAGTCAGAAGCCTGGATCTGCTGCACATTCTTGAGCTGATGTTGTACTTCGGTACTGTCGCCACCATATTCACGTGCACCCCAGGTTAGAACGGACCCACTGCCGAGAGTGGCAGCAAACGCACCAACAGAGGCATAAATCTGCTGCACATTTTTCAGCTGATGCTGCAGAACAGTCATGTGGCCACAAGCCTCAGCATCGCCCCAGGTCACAACGCAACCATCGTGAAAGTCAAGAATGGCAGCAAAAGCAGCACCAGAAGCTTGGATTTGCTGCACATTCTGCAGCTTATCCTGCACGGAACCGCTGTCGCCTCCGAACTTAGCATTGCCCCAGGTGACAACGGACCCATCCATCAGAATGGCGGCAAAAGCGCCGCCAGAAGCTTTGATCAGCTGCACATCTTTCAGCTGATCTTGCACAGAACTACTATCGCCACCAAACCTAGCATTGCCCCAGGTGACGACGGATCCATCGCCCAACATGGCAGCAAAAGCGCTGCTAGAAGCATGGATCTGCTGCACAGTCTTGAGCTGATCCTGCACGGAACAACTGTCGCCACCATACTGAGCATCGCCCCAGGTGACAACACATCCATCTTTAAGAACGGCAGCGAAAGCGCCGTCAGAAGCTCGGATCTGCTGCACTTTCTTCAGCTTATCCTGCACAGTAGTACTATCGCCACCAAACTCAATATCACCCCAGGTGACGACCGATCCATCACCAAGAACAGCAGCAAAAGCCCCGATAGAGGCTTGAATATGCTGCACATTGTTCAGCCGGTCTTGCACAGAAGTACCGTCGCCACCAGACTCGGCACACCCCCAGGTGACAACGGATCCATCGCCAAGAATGGC
>CAJNDV010033324.1:24007-35075 GCA_905221635.1 Symbiodinium sp. CCMP2456
ATACATACATACATGAATACATCCATGCATGCATGCAGACTCCCATGAGTCCGCTCTTTGCCGCATTCCCCATGAGACAGCGGGGAATCCGAGACCAGAGTGGCAAAGGGCAAAACGAAAGGCCTTGGGCAATAGACCATAAGTTTCCCTAAGGGTCCAAGTGCCCATTATTTCAGGACTTTGGGGCCTTTTTGGGTCCCTAAAACCATGAATAAGGCCTACTTGGACCCTTAGGGTTTGTAAGAACCGTACAAACACTCATGTACAGCCTTGGCACACTCCGGTCCCACATTGCAGTCGGGCATACGAAACCTTTGGCGTCACGAGCTTCGGCTGTAGTTTCCGAAGTTGCTTCAAGGCATCGGGTTGGGTTTCAGAATTGGCAAGAGAGTCTGCAATTCCTACAACGGTGCCTTTTGTTCCAAATGTCGTGGGTATGTGCTGCATCCCGGGTTCAAGAGGACGCAAGAGGCACTCGGGAGGTATCAAGTTCTCTCCCAGCTGGATTCTCAAGAGTTCGAAGGCCATGATCAACACCCTGAGCCCGACGTGCCGCTGCTTCGGCCCTATGGCACTACTACTTATAAGCTTGAGTCGGATGTTTGATATTCGTTAAGACCCCCTAAAATGTGCTGAACCCCTTTCGGAAGAGCCTGAACCCCGCTACTCTAAGCCTTCAGCGAGCCGAAACTAAACTTCAACCTTTAAACCCTAAGCCCCAAACCCTACGCCGTAAACCCTAAGCTTTAGGCCCTAAACCCCTAAACACTAAACCCTGAACCCTAAACCCTAAACTCCTAAACCCTCAACCCTGAACCCTAAACCCTCAAGAACAGGATACATACAAGTTGTGTGAATTTCGCTTCGAACTGCATCTTAATTAGTCTCGAATTTTCATTAAGCGTGTGCAAGCCCCCCGAATCTCCGCGAAGGGCGCAAGGGTTCAGGGTTTCGGGTTGATATGGTTCAGGGGTTTGGGGTGTACGATTTATCTTGCCCAGCACCCTACTCCCCAAACCCCAAACTGAAACTAAGGATGGACGCAAACCTGCACTTTCCGAAAGAAGGAATAGCTGCCGCACTTCCTGTAATTTAGCGCGCCCAGGGTGCAGATGTTGTCAAGTATGGGTTTAGGGTGTAGGACCGTGAGGATTTAGATGTAGGGTCTGGGCTTAGGCTGTCAAGGTTTTCGGGGAGTGGTTCAAGGCTGGGTTACATGGGCGTACTTTAGGGGTTCGGGTTAAGGGTGTGCTAGAAGTTTTGGCGTTGCATTGGGTTCAGGATTATTATTGCAAAAGCCACTTCACCAAGCTTGTGGCGTCGTCCCTGAACAGTTGGAGAGTACCTCCAGGTATCATTCGCCGGTTGTGGGCCCAGTGCATTGGTGGAAGAAAGGTTTCAGCATGTTTTCTCCATCCGCTATGAGGTACACTGCAAAACATACTCGCCTAGAAAGTCTTACAGAGTCTTACACATGCGCTAGGGACGACCATTCTGCAAGGGGCGCAGGCAGAGGTTCTGGGATGCGGCAGTTTGCAGTGCACAGGCATATCGACGATCTACTGCAGGGTTTGTTGAAGTCACGGAAGATGATGAAGCAACACCTCCAATAACAACGATGCTCGGCTCAAACACAGCGGCTTTCAGTTTGCAACTCCGGAAAGCCCTAGTCCCAGAACCTCAAGGACTCAAGGACCTCTTATAGAACCCAACACAGGGCCCTGAAACCCTGAACCCCTTTAGGGACAGTTTGTGCCGATGCTTCCGTTGGCGCACAAACTCGGCAAAGCGCTGCTGACGCTCCTGGCGTTTTGGGTCTGTCAGTCCGGAGACTTCAATCGATCATTTTCATGGTCAATTCGGGTTGAGGCTTTAGGGTTGAGGCTTGTAAGTTTAGTAGGGTTGCCGGGGCAGGTCTTGCGGCTGCTAGGGAATCCCTGGCGCGTTTTGGTTGCAGTGAGCTTGTCGTTTCAAGAGCTCTGCAGATTCCCCCGTGCCTGTCAACAAAGATCAAACGGACTGTAGAGCTGTTTGGGGTTTCCTGGGCTGTAGTTTGAAGCCGCAAACCGCTATGAGCACATAGGTCCGCAAGACTATCAGCGAAATTTAAACGGCCGGCTCAAGGAGTTAGAAAGCTTCGGGCTCGGTGCTTGAAGCCCTCGAATGTAGCCCTCGAATCTTGCAGCATCATCTGCGGTGGGGGCCTCCCAAACCCAATCCCTCTGAAACCTTTAACTTACTCGTCGAGTTTTCCGGGGAAACTCAAAATCAACCTTTTGGATTGCAACGGGAGCACAGTACCCTTCGAAATGGTTAAAAGTTATACTTACTCTACCTATAGTCTCCATTATAGTTCCTTTTGGGGGATACCTTATAAACTCGTTAGTATATATTTGGTTAAATCAAAAAAGGAACTACAATGGAGACTATAGGTACCACTGATTCAAACCTCGGAACCCTCCCCAGAGGAGTGCCTTGGTCGCCATGATCCCCTGGTCGCGACCTTGTTTGCATTCAATTCTCCCAACAACATCTAATCCTGCCACATGATTTAAGCATTTAAGGCTTGACTTGCAGGGTTTTGGGACGAGGGTCGAGGATTTAGAGGCGTATGGCAGTTTAGGCTCGTTGCCATCGAACGCAAAAAATCTAAACAAGTATAATCTCTAAAACATACCGAAACCATCAATCAGCCTAGAACAACCAACAAACCAGCGAAACCATCAACGCTTTAAGTACTAAAGCCTAAACCCTAAACCCGAAACCCCTAAACCCTAAACTCAAATCAGCTTGAGGCACATTTCGCCGCAAGGATGGCGCCCAAGAGCTGACCAGGCCTTAGGGGGGGAAGGAACGATTTGCTTAGGGCTTTGGGTTTAGGGTTTGGGGGTTTGGGGGTTTAGGGGTTTAGGGTTTAGGGTTTATAATTTATATAGGGCTTAGGGTTTAGGGCGTAAATTCCATGTACCCATGAAGTGGATACTTGGGCCTCAAGGGGGTGGTGTTAGTGCCTCAAGCGCTTATAGGGTTTGTAGAAGCTTTGTGCTGGTGTACGGTTGCTAGGGGTTCAAGGGCGTATAAGTATAGGGTTTAAAGGTCTCCAAAATTGAATCGTTTTACTGGAGTTGCAGGCTTCAGCATAGGAAACATACACCCTAAACCATAAACCCCTAAACCCTCAACCCCTTGACGATTGAGAGGTTAAGGATGTCGATTTCGAGCTTCTGTTTAGCTCAGTGGTTTAGGCTGTAGCGTAGGCTTTTTGGGCTCCTATCTGTCCACTTTCCTTGGAAGCCATCAGTTGACCCAGGGATACGGAAGAAGGATACTTGCGCAACTGGTGGGTGTTCTGTTTCAGCAGCTTTGGACCCTAAGCCCTAAACCCTAAAAAACCCTAAACCCTGAAAACCTAAAAAGCCTAAACCTAAAAACCCTAAAGCCATACAGGCTCTGAGAGGTCTGAAGCTACAGTGGGGGCTACACATGGGAGTTTCCGAAAATGAGGGGTACCTTTTTGGGGTCCTTATAATAAGGATCCTACAATTTAAACCCTAAACCCTAAACCCTATTTTCGGAAACCCCCACATGGTTGCAGAAGTGCCGGGGTCGGGTCCTGAAGCCCTTCGCCAGAGTTGGCCTAGAAGCACCCGAGGGTTTAGGGTTTTAGGGGTTTAGGGAGTTAGGGTTTAGGGTTTAGGGTTTAGGGGTTTAGGGTTTAGGGGTTTAGGGTTTACGGTTTCGGGTTTCGGGTTTCGGGTTTAGGGTTTTAAGGTTTATTCTAGCAACCAGAAAACACAGCAGAAGTTGCAGTTGGAACCTTCAAAATACTTTCAACAAAAAAGTTCAAACTCTTTAAGATAGATCGAATAGATAGGGACACAAAGTTTAAAGTTCTCCCACTGGCTATCTAAGAAGCCTTCATGGGATAAAAAAACCCAAGCCTCTGTGGAGGCTACGTGTTGGAGAGTTTTGCATTCGGGTTTTTGGGGATGTAGGTCTTTGGTTTGGAAGGTTCTGACAAAGGTCTATGATGGGTTTAGGGTTTTGGGTTTTGGGGTTTAGGGCTTATGGTACGGCGACAGAAAAGTCTTAAAGCCTGGCTCAGGACATGCAGGACCCTTGAGGGAGAGCATGGCGACAGAAATTGGGCAGAACGCACCATGGTTCAATGCTGCAGCCTGGGCGTGGCCACATAATCTCAGCACAGCTCCAGCAGTCAGCACCTCGCCAAAGTGTGCGAACAGGGAAGGCGGCCACAGGCGATGAACGAATGAGGACGCAGAGTCTGACTAGCAAAACACTGAGGATGTTGTGAGCACTTCACGAGCATCCCGGCAAAGGGAGCCAAGAGGCAGGCAAAGCACGTGTTATGCTCGGCCACATCTGACGTGAAGGTGAGGAAGCGGGCAGGAGCCCGAAAGCAAGATCATTGATCTCATCATAGATTTCATACTGGTAGAACCTGTGGGCAGAATTGCCCTTAAGGCCTGAACCAAGGATGGGCTGAGCGCCGAGAACATCAAATTGTCTGCGACTAGGAACCCAAGGAACCCGAACATCAAGCCGAAATGGTAGGAGTCTAATTTTACGGCTCCCTCAATCATGTACCTGGATCTTAAGAAGCTTCCTGGGTGACCCTTTGCCGCGTCTTCCATCTCAGCCGCCCACATGTCCAGCGCCTCGCGAAACCCGAAGCAAGAGTTTATACAGGGTGTAGGCATGTAGGGTTTAGGGTTTACCGTAAACCCTAAACCCTAGACCCCCCTAAACCCTAAACCCTAAACCCTAAAGGGTTTAGGGTGTAGGGGTTTGAGGCCGAGGATCCAGACTCCTTTAAGGGGTAGGGCCTTAGGGTTTATAGGTTTTCTATAGGGTGTAGGCGGTTAGGGCCAAGGATCCAGTTGCTCAACAAGTTGCTAGAGTTGGATTTAGGGTTTAGGGTTTAGGGTTTAGGGTCACAGCATTTTTCGGCCAATCAAAGGCCTGGGGAGGATACGGATATTGGGTTTCTGGACCTGCGGGGTTGATCCTAAACGCTTGTTAAGTGCTTCTTGCGATTAGAAAGTCCCGATAGACCCTCAACCCCAAACCCTGAACCCTAAATTTGGGGACGATGATGATCTATTTGCTGAAACCCCATTCAAACCCGTCAACCAAAAAGCCCGAATGCGCAAAACTCCTACGCTCCTGCAGCAAAATATGTTTACGTGGGCGTTCAGAGCAGCTTCGCTGACATATACGGGCACCTCATTAATTAGGACAGGGTTTAAGTTTTCGAGTAAATATCATAAGCAAAGCCACTATAACAGGGACAAGTCTTCTGACCTCCGCAGAGATGTGTGTGTATATGGATACCATATATTTATGTATATATTTATGTATAGAAACAGATGTATAATGATATGTAGTGATGTATAGGTCTATAGGGCTTATAAGGCTTTAGAGAATCATATCTCCTTGTTTAGGAGTTCAGGGTTTAAGGCTGTGGCCGGGTTTTTTCAAATCTTTTCGAGGATCCAAGGGATTCTAAAACCCCTCAGTGCTTGGGGCTTCAGGTTGGCGGTTTAGGTTTCGTGGGCTGGAAGCAAGCAAGCCACATTCAGTGGTTATTAATCCATATCTCCAGCAGTCGGCACGTGCGGGTTTACCATACAGCGACTGTATTGGCAACCCTAAACCCTAAACCCTAAACCCTAAACCCTAACTTGGGTTTCTGCTCGGCTTCAAACGCCCTCTGAGTTCAGATGGCCCTCGCGGGTCAGCGGCTCCACTGGTCCCGAGTGAAGGATCCGAGTCGAAGGCGAACTGCTCGTCCTTCACCTCTCGCCGAAGGAGGTTTAGGGTTTAGGGTTTAGGGTTTAGGGTTTAGGGTGAAAGTGCTTTCAGCTTCCTTGTCTCGTAGTCCTCTTCGCCCTCCGACATATGGCCCTCGACACATCAAGTGTCGACGTGCAGCGCGCGGACAGTCAAATGTAGACAGGAATCGTTGATGCAGACCCTGGAAGCTTTCCGGTACAGTCTTAGAAAACACCGTCGCCATAAACATATCGGTACATACCCTAAAAGCCAAAAACCGACACGCCCAAAACTCAACATCTTTGGCTTCGAACTTGGAAGCCCCCACCCTGTGATCCCGCGACAATCCACAGCCCCGAAGCCCGGATCATACCCTCTACTTATCTCATCCTTGAGGGAGGGTGGTTCAAGCGGGAAGGGTCCTAGGGATCCTTAGGCAGCTTTAGGGAACCTAATAGTAGAGCCCTAGAGAGAATTCGGGATTATTGGGTAATATACCCCTCTTAGAACCCCCTCCCTTAAGCATCCCATAATCTACACTCCCAAGCCTAAACAACAGTCAGCACCAAAAAACAACATCGTGAACCCAATTTGGGGGCTTAATAATTACCTATACTATTTTGGAGGTGTCTCATTATCAATATAGTATAAAAAAACCCAAACCCTATTTTAATTGTTAAGGCCCCTACATTACTCCTACTGCCAAACCCTCAGGGGGCCTGAGTAATTACCTGCACCATTTTGAGGGTTCCTTATTATCAGCACAGTATAATATACCCCAACATTCTAATTATCAAGGCCCCCACGTTACTCCCACTGCCAAACCTGAGTGCCCCACAAAGGAAGCATCCAAATCCGAAAACACGGCCCCTATAAACCTGAAACACCGAATACCATACGGTTTAGGGTGTAGGATGTAGGATGCTAAACTGCACAGGCCTTCTCGCTTGAACCCCGTGACCCATATTGAAGATATATGCTGAGTGCCTGAACCCTAACGCTTGCCTCTTGTCCTCACCCCGAAGAGCTTTCTCCCTGGTACCACCGGAATAAAGCACCAAAATTATAGGGGCCTCAAAAATTAGAATAGGGTTTTGGGGTATATTATACCATGGTTATAATAAGGAACCCCCCCCCCCCCAAAGTAGTATAGGTGATTATTAAGGCCCCTATATTACACTGACCAACCTTCTGGGAGCCTTTTATACACTCAGCAACATCGCTTGTACAACAGCTATGTGACATGCCCCAAGTACTAGTCGCAGTAGCCTACGTTACTGGCTCCAAAGCCTCAATGCCTACACCCTAAACCCTAGACCCTAAACCCTAAACCCCAAACCCCTAAACCCTAAACCCTAAACCCTAAACCCTAAACCCTAAACCCTACACCCTATGAGCCTTAAGCCGATACAGGCCAAGGTCCGCCTCCGCCACGTCGACCATGCGGAAATTGACCGGAGGTTGGTCGTCGACAGATTCCTCCTCCTTCTGGGGGCTTTAGGGTATTTAAGGCTTTCAGGGTGTATAGTCCGTTTTTCTTAAAAAAACGAGAGAGGGAGAGATATACATATATATATATATATATATATATATGGACCCATAAGGTGCTTTTTGGTGTTTTTGGACCTTTAGGGTGCTTCTTGGGTAGATTTAGGACCTATAAAGTAAACAAACAGGGAACTACAATGGATACTATAGGTATAGGGCTTTGATTTTGGGAAGTTGAGGTGAGTTTAAGGCTTCTAGGAATTAAGGGTTTAGGGTTTAGGGATTTAGGGGTTATATAGGGTCTAGGGCTTTGGGATTTAGGGCTTAAGGCTTTTACGGCTTTCGCTTTTAAAGCTTCAGGGAGCCTCTCTGAAAAACAAGTAACAGCGTAATACTTTGGGGGGGCCAAATACATATACAATGCACCTGTACGTAGTTTATTGGTACTTGGACCCTTTGAACAAAGTGTGTGAGCGCTTTGCACTTGGATTTCTCTGGATCCTCTATCTCGACATGTGGACGTCGCATGGCTTTTCCTGCGTGTGGTATGTGGTCTTTCAATGGCCGGCAGTTTTTTTGCGTGAGGCCTTGTCGGAGTAGTTTTTTAGTTGAGGGCTTCAGGAAAGCATGAACAGCGAAACCAAGGCGGAACTGTGCAAGCAGTTGAGGCACAGCTCTGGAATGAACACTTCTTCGAAGCCTCTTTGGGAGATTACGCTCAACGATAAATGTCTTTTGGAGTCTCTGGAAACTCACCAGTGACTCCTCCGCGCCCGGTCCGCTCCGTGGGGTCTTTCCAGAAATGGCTGCCTCAAGCTTTCTCAGATAAAGGGGCTTCAACTAAGGGTTTAAGCCTAGATTAATGGTCTAGAATATCAAGGTTTAGGGTTTAGGTGTAGGGTTTGTGGGGTTTAGGGTTTATAGGGTGTAAGTTTAGTGGTCTATAGTATCAAGGCCTTGCTAGTTAAGGGTTCCTTGTTGTACGGGTATAGGGCACTGGAGCCTCCCGGGTCGAACAGGCTTCCGTTAAAGTAAAAGGGCTCCTTGGGTTTAGGGTTTAGGGTTTAGGGTTCTGCAGTAAGGGGTTTTGGATTTCGGTCGTATAATGTAGGGGCCTTCATACTTAGAATAGGGTTTTGGGGTCTCTTATGATCTAATACTAATCAGGAAAGCCCAAAATAGTATTGGCAATTATTCAGGCCCCTACACGAAGAAGTACAGTAGGGTTCCTTGAAGAATTGCAATACATAGGGCTCTTGTAACGGGTTCCTTGACGGGTTCTACGATGTCTGTCTAGGGGCTTAAGGTTTAGAGGCCTTTCTTGAAGCTCTGGGGGGTTTGCTATGAAATGGGTAGTTCTCTAAATTTAAGTCCTTTTTGGGGTTCTTTTTGGTAAGGATGCCGTACAATATTGGGGACCTCAAGAAAGGACCCTATTTAGAAAACTACCCAAATACTTATAATAGCCCAAAGGGATGGTACTAAACTCCAACCCCCTACCGACGTAACTCTGAATCACAAGGCCATAAGCACCGATGACGACCTACACTGCCAGACCCCTTTAGCCAAACCATGCCACACCCAAAGCCCTTAAGACGACGTAAATTCAGAAACCCCCTGGTCCCCATAGACCTTAACCTCAAAAACGCCACATACATAAGCCCCAAGACGGTCCAAGCCCCCAAACCCCTGTAGCCAGAGCCCCAACAGAAAGGCCGCGAGGCCGAGAAGGGTTTTGGGTTTAGCAGTTTAAGGGTTTAGGGTTTAGCGGTTTGGCGGTTTTGGGTTTAGCAGTTTTTCGGGTTTAGGGTTTAGGGGTTCGGTGTTTATAGCGTGTAAGGGAATACCTCGAGTTCAAACTTTGGTCGCTTTTTGAGGCTCGAGCCCGGCTGACCGTCCAGTGGCTAGAGATTCGCGCCAGCCTTGCTGCAGCACAGCTCCCTTTCAAGAAGGACTTGACGAGGGTTTCTTTAAGGGTAGAAGCAGGCTTCGAAGGGCTTTAACAGGGTTCTGAAAGGAATTCAGAGGAGTTTCAAGTTGATGAAGGTAGAAGTTTTACGGTTTCAAGACTTTGTTGCTTAGGGTTGCTGTCTTTCAAGAAGCAATCGGACCCTGCCTCCAACGAATCCGAAAGGACATCCGCACTTCCGACGTGCCACACCCTCGAAGTCCTACCTAGCCCGCTGAAACCTCAAACGCTGTCACCATCCCAACCCTCTAAACCAAGCATCGAACGACACCAACATGTAAACACCATTGCAACACCCAAGCAACGTCCTTCGAAAGTCCCTTTACATCACCGATAAACCGACGTGAAAGGGCCCCTGAACCCTTTTGAGCCCTAAACTCCATGCAAGGCTCAACACATGACATACCATGAACAATTAGTACATACCCTGAACAAGTAGTAGATATTGCTTAATCTAAGTGCTTTTGGAATCTCGTCCCTAAACCCTAAAGCCTAAAACCTAAACCCTAAACCCTATTTCTCCGAGCTCCGAGCTCGGAGGCATACTCCCTGCAAAGCAGTGGTCTGATTGGCTTCGCTTAGGGGTTTTCTGGCGGTTTAGGATTTAGGGGTTTAGGGTTTAGGGTCTAGGGGTTTAGGGTCAAGGGGTTTAGGGTCTAGGGGTTTGGGGTTTAGGGTTTAGGGTTGAATATGGTTTATTAACGTGCCTGCAAGGGATTGAATACCCGAAGGGTCCAAAGGACCCGATGATAGGGTACTTTGGTTGCGGATAGTAGTTATCTAATTAAGTTGCTAGTTGGGAGAGTACATGGTTATTAGGTACTTGGACCCTTAGAAATGTAGTTTATTAAGAGTTGAAAGGTATTCTCATGACATGGCCCCAGACGCAAGCTTAAACCCCTTAAGCCCAAACACCTAACCGCCACACCCCAAGCCCCTAAACCCTAAAACCCTACACCCCTAAACCCTGAACCCTAAGAACAGGATAAAGATAAATTGTGTGAGTTTCGCTTCGAACTGCATCTTCATTAGTTTCGAGCGCCTAAACCCTAAACCCTCAGGAACAGGATAAAGATAAATTGTGTAAGTTTCGCTTCGAACTGCCATCTTCATTACTTTCGAGCATACGATAGACGTGTGCGAGAAGACCCCGGCCCAATTCCAAGCCGCACCAACAGGCAGGCAACCAGCCCAGCCCCTAACCCTAAACCCCAAACCCTAAACCCTAAACCCCAAACCCTAAACCCTGCCCAGCCCAGCCCAGGCCCCCAAGTTCAGCCCCGCCAAGAGCCCCAGCCCGCCAGCCCAGCCCAGCCATAACTCCAAGAAAGCAAAAGACACTTCGTTTCGCGGCAGTTATACGGTTTATAGGTTTAGGGTAGTTTTTTTTTCTGAGGGCCCTTTAGGGTAAGGCTTAGGGTTTAGGGTTTAGGGTTTGGGGTTGAGGGTTCAGGGTTTAGGGCTTGGGGTCTAGGGTTCCATCCACAAATTCACAAGCCACAAGTTCAAAAGCACAAGAAACAACATGTCGCTCAAAACTTAACTTTCAAGCCCAACACAAAATTTGTCAAGTCCCAAATGTGAAATCAAAAGCTTCGCTCAAAACCCCGGACCCAAATCCCATACACTTTCTTTAGACTCTGAACCCTTAAGCCCCTCAATCCCCAAACCTAAGCGCTCGACCACGTGCACACACTCAAACCCAAAAGCCTAATGCAAATGCCAAACCCTAAACCCTGACCACCCAAACCCCAAACCCTAAACCCTAAACACACCAGCCCCCATACCCAAACCTGAAACCCTAAACCCGAAGCC
>CAJNDV010033325.1:0-13250 GCA_905221635.1 Symbiodinium sp. CCMP2456
ATAAGTATAGTGTAGTATACCCCAAAACCCTATTCTAGTTATTAAGGCCCCTACATTATGAAGTTCCGGTTGAATATCACCGGTATAGGAGCCCTGCAGCCCTGCTACCATGATTGTGCTGGTTAGGGTTTAGGGTTTAGGGCTGGTGAGTCTAACTTCCCGAAGCCGTAGTACGACCACAAGAGCTGCTACAAGTGATGACTGCCAGAGAAGAGAATGCCTCTAAACCCTAAACCCTAAACCCTAAACCCTAAGCCCTAAGCCCTAAACCCTAAACCCTAAACCCTAAACCCTAAACCCCAACTTCAGCAACTGCCCACGGCCGCCGTGAAGGGCTAGCTTTGTGATGTTGGCAGTCGAAGGGTTTCGAGTTTGCCATGGCAGCCGCCTGCTTTGGCTTAGGGTTCACGGTTGAGGGTTTAGGGTTTAGGCCTCAGGATTTAGGGTTTAGGGTTTATTCAGGGTTCAGGCTTTAGGCTTTAGGCGAAAGGCCTCAGGGTTTAGGGTTTATTTAGGGTTTATAGGGTTAAGGGTTCAAGGTTTAGGGTGTTGGTTTCAAGGTTTAGGGCCATTAATTCATTTCGTATTGTGCCTAGTGTCTCCTGTCTGCTGGCTGCGCAGGCAGGCAGAAAAAAACAAAACAAACTCTAAGGGCCAACCCGATGCAGCAAATGAATCATCCTGGTGTGTACCCCTGCCTATCCAGCAAAACATATACTCTACAGGGCATCTACGTTTGCATATGTATGTATGATCATGCTACTTATACCGAATATTGTAGTTTGATCTTTGTATCAGTTATCATGCAGTGTATACTATCCACTACATCTTACAAAGAGCTATATGCGACATATATATATATATATGTATATATGTATATGTCATGCTTTATCATAGTGTATTACTACTGCAGGAAGAAATTTCGCCACACGGCCTGGAAGGCAACAGATGAGACACTACAACCCCCCTTTTCCCCCTTAGACTCCTCACACAAGATCCCACAAGCCCTCCGCCGAGAACGTTATAGAAGTGCAATGTTTATTCCGGGAAGTGAACTAAACTTACTCCGCCACGCTGGCCACGTAAAACGGACCTGCTGCTACTCTGCTTCTCCGCGGTATATGTTCATGGTATATAGATACTATCCCGTGTATTTCGATACTTTGTTTTCGGGGCTGTCTCGTACGTTCTCGTAACAGTCATTACTTTATCTTGTGTTCAGTTTTTGTATTGGTATGTTAGATTGTATGATACTTTACTTATGTCATTTAGACTTACATGTATATTCAACTTCACATTAAACTTATATTTTACTTCCATCTTGTTACCTTACATTATGTGTATTTTTCGTACTGGTATTATATATTAAATACTACATTACATCACATTGCTATACATCACATTGTATAGTACATAGTTTGTATGTAACAAACTAGACCACTGTTGATGTACATTCTATTATATTTTGCTGTGCCATATGGTTGGCCTTCTTGCTTTCCCTTCCTGATGTCTCGAGGCGGGTTTCTCTGTTCACATATGTTTTCTCTAAGGTTGTCAGTCATCCTGCGCGCTAAGCCTAGGTAGTCCGGGGCATTATCTTAGAATCTTTTTCATACAGTAGTGGGCCAGAGTATATTGTAGTATACCGAACCCTAAACCAGAAACAACATGCCGTCCTATCGGAAGCTTTGGCAGAAGCGTTGCGAGTTTCAGTACGTTTCGGCGTACCGGCGGGATCGAAGAGCGCAAAATGAAATGACCTGGTGTGTCAGTAGCTGTGGGCTTCGGGTAGTTATGTAAGGGTTTAGGGTTTAGGGGTTTAGGGTTTAGGGTACCCCGCAGTCATGAGTGCTGCACTGCTTCACGGCGACGGCAGTTCCGGGCGAGAGAAGCCTGCTGCAAAAGGGTTTGTTTATTGTTGAGGGGTTAAGGCATTCCGGCTCAGAAGGCAGTGGGTTGCAAGGTCGCAGCTAAGTCTAAGTGACCCTGTCTTTTTCGCCTTCTCAGCTGGCGGCCCTGCAATGCCATGACTCTTTGATGCCATGCAAGTGCGACAAGAGGTGTGCACATGTATAGGGCCTTGAACAATCGCTGCTCCTCCTCTGGGTTTCTCATGCTAACATATTATACTATAATATAGGGGCCTTATAGTGTTTTGGGGGTCCGTATTATTATGATCATACTTTACTGTGCCCCAAAGCACCATTCTAGTTATTAAGGCCCCTACATTACCCCCTGCCCCAACCGAAACCATACTCTGAGCTGTTCTGATTATTCAGGCCTTTATCGAAGCCTTGGCTTGATCTTCCTCTTGGCCCCTATCACACACAGAGATCGCGTGGTGCCATCCGAGGGCGAGAGTCCAAACCCTAATCCCTAAAGGCCCCGAGTTGACCCTAAAACCGAGTCCTTAAACCCTGATAATCACCAATCCCTGATCCCCAAACCCTAAACCCTAGTCCCTAAACCCCGATCCCTAAACCCTAATTCCTAAACCCTGAGTTCGCTCGACGCCCTGAAGGCTCAAAGCATAGATGAGGGCCTACCGCCCTTGAGCCGTTCTGTGGACTCAGACGCGGGGTCGGGCCACCAACTTCAAAGCTCAGCGACTGGAGCTTTAGGGTTTAGGGTTAGTACATGATATCATAATGCAGAGTGTAGTATAGTAAGATAACAGAAGATATTATCTCATGCTATAAAATGTGACAGAGAGACGCTTGAGCCAGTCCCCGCAGAGACTGCAGTAACACAGAGGTAGTGCGAGACTGAGTCGGACAACTTGTAGAAGGGTTTAGGGTTTAGGAGTTTGGGGTTTAGGGTTTAGGGGGTTAGGGTTAAGATTTTGACTGTCATATTTGCTTGAAGCTGGCTTCCGTGCTCGCGCTACTTCGTGTAGGCTTTAGGATCTGTGCTAGCCACAGAAAGCCTCCTGCTCTACGTAGCATCCTCGGAGTTTTAGATGCTTCAGCAGCCTGAACACCCCCTCGAGCCCCCAAGCCTAAAGCCGAAACCTTAAGCCCTAAGCCTAAACTCTTCAGGAGTACCCGGAAAATAGGAGGGAAATTCTGAACCCTTAAGGATTTCCTTGCTGACCCTCGGAGTTTTAAGGAGCATTCCTAATTAATTCTCGACTCACCCGGCTGTGGCCTGCTACTTGGCTTTCTTGGTTCCCGTCCGTTAGGGGCTCTTCTGAAGGGATCCTTTGAAGGGCTCCTGTAAGGGATCCATTTAGGGTTTCAGGGCCTTTTGGGTTCACGTTTAGGTTTCAGGTCAACGTATCGGGACAAGAAAATTCTTGGACAGGTCGCCATGTTCGTGTAGCGTTGCGGATGTTGCGGGACCGAGTTTGTGAATAATTTAAGGGTGTATATACATTTTCATAAACATGGTACAGTCTTTATTTCGGTTCTTAGATGTGATCTTAAGTGCTGAAGCTATGACCAACAGCCCTGAAGCCTAAGCCTTAAACTTAGACTTACGTTTGAATTTAAACCCTGAGCCCGAATCTTGTCCGAGTGGTGAGACCTTAACCCGAATCATGGAAGAGCTTGGCCTGAGTCATGGCACATCGAGCGAGCGAGAGAGAGAGAGAGAGAGAGAGAAAGAGAGAAAGAGAGAGAAAATCAAAGCAGCGAGGGGGGGTTCTAGTGTTTAGGGCTTAGGGCGAGAATCATCAAAGCTTTGGCGTTTGGTTTCGAAACTTGCCACTTCGACTTCTGAGTAGCAGTACGACTTTTTTCTGCTTCCACGAAGAGGTTTCCGAGGTTTCCCCTTTCACTGGAACGGTTTGCCATAAAAGCCTGCTTTTCTGTGCATAAGTATCCCCCCCCACTCTTTTCCTTTAATTACTGAGGCCCTTATACGCGAGTCATGGTCAAATTTACCCCTACTTCACAACGCTTAGTGGCTTAGTGGAGATGAGTCTGCAACAAGCCCTTTAAAACACAAAGCCCTAAACCTAAACCCTAAACCCTAAAACCCTAAACCCTAAACCCTAAACTGAAGTAAGCTTGGTCCCTGGAGGCCCCAACGGAGGTATCCTATAGTCTTGGAGTCGGAAAAAGGTAGTGACTCTATCCCCTCATACTATCTATAGATATGATCAAGTTTGGTATATGGTTCTGCCCCCTTATCATTTGTAGTGCTTCGAATTTTCGGATAGTATCATGTAGCCCCGAACCTTGTATTACAATCATCCAGGCCCCTATATTAGAAGGGCTTCTAGAGTGGAAGGTGGGGATTGAGATCAGCGTACATGCTGCTTCGCTTAGCGGTGTCAGACTTCCCGTCGTCGACCACAACCCATCCATGCTGAAATCCGAAACGCAAGGCAACACTGCCAACTAGTATAGAAGCCTGAATACTTGAGACCGCTATTCCCTCGGGCTCCTTATTTTAAGTGCAATAAATGGCATCCCAACACCTCATTGTAATAGTTAGAGGCTCTAGATTGTGCTCCAAGTTCCAGGCAAAGGACAACCCAAAACCCCCAACCCTAAATCCCTAAACCCCGAAACCCCGAACTCCTAAGGACCCGTGTGTGATGCGATCATGGCATAGCATCATCGCGGCAGTCGCAGCCTTCTTGAATGCCCAGCTTGTCCTCTCAGAGGCCTCTGGGCCTGAGTTTTTGCGCACCAATATTATTTTACTCAGTTCCCCCAATACCCAACCTTTAAACTTTTTGGGTTCTTATAACTTAGTAGCAATCTGAAAGTTTAACCTGTAATTTCACTCGCTTATTGGGAAGTAAGTTTAGTTGTCGGAATAATTTGTTGTCGTATCCCCTATAGCCCCGAATGCCACAGAGCCCTAACTACGAAGGGCCCTATATGCACACACCCTACACCGGTTTGGTACCTTGATAGTAATCCTCTAACAAATATAGAAAGGAACACTATGCTAAGTTTCCAGGCCCCTATAGTAGGAACCTCATGAGACATGAAACCCAGAAGTCCCTAGCCCCGAACAAGAAATCCTTTCACTCTACAAACCGAAACGCCTAAACCCTGTACCCTACATTCTAAACCCATAGGCCCGATAGTAGTTCCTTTCTGGGGCTTATATTTAGGATCCTACTAGGTAATCCCAAACAAGGAACTATGGGGCCTATATTCTAAACCCTGGACTTTTAATTCGGTCTCCAGTCGCCCAGTGCCAACTCCGCTTTTCAGATTCTTCACGAGACGGAAAGTTGGTCGTGCAAAAGCTATCACGTTTGTTGTGCTTCGAGCAAAAAGTTGGGTTTTTGTATACGGTATACATTATATGGAAGTTATATAAGGGGCCATAAGGGGGTAAATTTCTATTTATTCCGCTTCATATATTTAGCCATCCATGAACAGCCCCAAAAAAAGCCTTGACTCTAAACACTAAACCCTCAACCCTAAGCCTAAGCCCACCCTAACCCTGAACCCTAAACCCTAAGCCTAAGCCCTAAACCCCCCCTGTAGCCCGCAGGAGCTGGCTATCGTTCGCACCTACGCAAGCACCTTCGAGGTTAACGAGTTGGAGAACTCACTCCGGTCGCTGGCAGCAGTTTAATATAGAAGCCTAAAGAATTACCGATATTCCGTAGGGCTCCTTATTATAACCATATAGGAGCCCAAAACCCTATTCTAATTATTAAGGTTAGGTTTCAGTGTGTCAGGGTCTGCAATGTAGATGGGTTTAGACCTGGTTTGGAGCCTACAAAAACATCCTTTCGCATGAGCATGCTTGAGATGCAGGTAGACGCCAGCGAGGAACTGTAGTTGCTTGCTGGCAGGGAAAAGCAGCGCAATCTCGTGTTCAGGACTCCTAGTATGCAGAAGCCCTAAACCTTAAACCCTAATTACACTGGCTAATTCGTCCAAGTCAAGGAGCTCCATTCAATTCAGCGCATGGGCATGAAACCCGATCTGCAACGAGGTAAGAGAGCGAAAGGCTCCGATCCATGAGCACGCAAGAAAGCAGGGAGTGAGGGCGACACGTTTTCGCAGAAGACATCTCCTTCTTAGCTGCATGGACCCGGTACAAGACAGACTCTTTCAGCATGGCCCCACTGCAGCTTCAGCCACAGGAACGTAATGAGCTTCCGGGTTTTCAGGATGTCATCCCGAAGCTACCCTAAGTCGCCGAATTACCAGCAGTAGCAGTGGCTTGAGCAGGAAAGAGACCAGCAGCAGCAGCAGCAGCCGCCGCAGCAGTAATACTGATTGAGCAGCACCGCCACCACACCACAGTGGCCCTGGCAAAGCATTTCACGATGAAAAAGCAGCTGACACTGATGTTGTGGTCAGCCAAAGGCTTTGGAATGATGTCCTCCCATGCATCTTGGCCGGAATCTTCCGTAGAGAGCATGGCTATTCTTGCATTGAAGGTTCCGGGTGCTTATGGATCAGGGCCATGCTGCCCTCCTGCAAGAGTTTTGCCCAGAGGGCCCAACGCCCCTTAATTAAGGAATATACCTTAAATTATAGGGCCTTAATATTATGATTTAAGGTATATTCCTTAATTAAGGGGTATTGGGCTCTCTGGGTGCACCTTTGGTGGGAAAGGTGAATCGGGAAGACCGTTGGCCCTAAACGAGAAAACGAGATAGTGGGTACTTGGAGGTTCATGGGTAATTGGAAGTGGGGTTATATGTAGGGTGCTGTAATGATAGTCCATATTAGGGCTTATAACCCCATCTGTAACTACCCATGAAGCTGCAAGTAATGTCATAAACCCTAAACCCTAAGCCCTAAAGGCCCCCCCTTATAACTACCCATGAACCTCCAAGTAGAGGTGCTCAGATTTGTAGCTTCAGGGCATGGAGTGAATTACCGGATGGAGTCGGCATCTAGAGTCTGCGGGCGCTTTCGATAGGATGCACGGTGTTTCTGTTTCGGTGCGAGCTGGAGAAGAGATTGTGGACCTTGTGTGCTCTCGCTAAACCCTAAACCCTAAACTGTTGGACCGTCTCGAGAGATCACACCCTAAACCGACCAAGGCCATATGGCACCACCCGTCCCAGTCGACTTGATACTGGCATCTCGTCAAAAAAGTGATGCCAAAGCCGTTTCCACTTGTCTGCAGCCTTTGGGTAGTTCTCTAAGTTAAGGTCCATTTCAGGTCCCGCCAAGTAGTACCACCACCCTTATAGAGGATACTACAATGGACCCTAATTCAGAGAACTATTGTTTGGAACATTTGGGCTTCGTGGTCCACGAACCCAAGAAATCAGCCTCACCTACCATCCCTGCAAACTCAAGACTCGAAAAACCCTAAACCCGGAACTCTAAACAGCCCCAATTCCTTCAAACACTTAAATCCTAGACTCAACACCAGTTGATACCCGAATATCAACAGTTTGTACATACGAGGCCTCATGAGAAAAGCGCAGCAAACCATGCCTCGAATGTTGGCAGTCTGGCCAGCTTCAGCAACACTAAATCTAAAGCTGACATCGAGTCAGGAGTTCGGGGAGTGGCTTGCAACAGATGTTGGTGCGCAGTTGGGAAGCGCTGTTGTCGCCACCATCACCGCCACCATAAGCTGCATCTCGCTCTTTCCTAGTTGCTGTTCGGGCTCTGAGTAAAAGCTACCGGGTGCATTTATAGGTAATACATGGGCCTAAATAATTGCCTATACTATTTTGGGGGTTCCCGATTCTAGTCATAGTATAATGGGCACCAAAACGTTCTGATTATTAAGACCCTTATAGTACCTGCGTTGGGCCGGGAGGCAAAACAAAATGCACTCGCACTTGCCTTAGAACCTTCATCGGCAACCGGCTGAGCCGGCTAAGCACGACTAGCTTGAGCCATCTTCCCCAACCCGACGCCTCATAAAACCCTCTATCCCACTCCACCCCGAGTTCCCAGCCCTCAAATTGAATCTCGGTCCGAGAATCCATGACAGACAGGTCTACAGCCAATCCTATGAAAACAACAGTCATGCACTGCAGCTCGCTCCGCACCGGGGAAGTTCAGGCTGGGCTTTAAGTTTTTGGGGTTTGGGGTTTAGGGTCTAGGGTTGCCTGCATCTGAAGCACCAACATCCCCAACCCATGAGGGGCTTTTGAGACGCAAACTCGAATAGCAGGATCCTGACCACAAGAACCCGTAAACAAGAAGCTATCGACATCTACTTGAAATATACATCTTCCTGTTTTGTTGGAAATAGTATGTCTGAACCGCGTGCAAGCTTGTAATAGTATTCCCGTGTAGTCTTATATCAGATAACATATCCCAGGACCCTATCGGCCCTATTCTCATTGTTAAGGCCCCCACATAGGTTATGACGAGTTTGTGCGACTCTTCAAGGAGCAGGTAATGTCGTGCCTCCGTCAGAAAGAGGGCCGACAGGTGCATCTTCATCAAAAGTAGTGTACTTGGAGGCTATAAGGGTTGAGGGTTTAGGATTTAGGGTTTAGGGTTTAGGGTTCATGGGTCGTTATAAATGGGGTTATCAGTCCCCTAATATGGGTAATATTTACAGTTACCCTACTTTTAACCCATTTATAACTACCCATGAACCTCCAAGTAGTTCCCTAAACCCTACACCCTTCAAGCCCTGAAGCCTGGTCTTGAAAAGCACCGCAAGCCCAATGAGAGCGACGCCGCAAGGCCTGTGGGCTGGCTGTGGAGTGTAGAGCAGTAGTAAGTTCAATATGCCGGGTTCGTAGAGTAAAGGGTATCGTTTTTATTTTTTGGAGACACCGAAATCCCGTGCTGAAAAATCATTCCTAGACTATACGTAGATCCTACGATTTAGCACTTATGCTTCTGCATGGCATGTGCAGATCATTTCCTTCTATGCTAGGCCCTCGGCCCTAGACTTGGTCTAGCTGAAAAAGTCTTAGCCAGCCCCACTTGTTGACACCAAGGACTGTGGCGTGCCTTGGCAGAGTTGCCAGAGTTTTGTTTTGTGGGGCTAAGCACCTCAAGAAGTAAGTAGTACCTTGCTCTGAAAAGCCTGAACGGTAAGCACTGAACCCGGCAAGGGAACCTCACAGACATTGAACCCGGGCGATCATTGATCCTCCCAGAACATTGGCATACGGTTGGTCTGCGGGCTGTTCAGAGGTTGTCTGCACTGAATCAGTGGCTAAGTTGTTAAAAAAATTGGGTTTTTCGAGTACACAAGCGTTTACCGTAATAGATAATGAACGTTCAAGGCTAAACCCCAAAACCCCCATACCTGCAAATTGGTTATTGACCTCTCAGCCTCTCAGACAAAACATCGCCGACGCCTTCGCCGTCGGCAACGTGACTTGTCAGAGTTTTTGGCAAGCTTTCACTGCATCTAAGCAGAGATCTTGATGTGCTTGCTGTTTTGTCTTTACTTTGTTGACACAAGCCCTCAGCTAGAGCTGAAGACAGGGACGGCACCTAATACTCTCAATCCCTATAGACCCTAAGAACCTTAAACCCTGAAGCCCTACAGCCTAAAGCCCTAACCCCAGAGACTCCAAAACCCTTTAATTAAGGAATATACCTTAAATCTTATTATGGTTCCTATCATAATTTAAGGTATATTCCTTAATTAAGGGGTTTTGGAGTCTCTGGGACACTCCAACATCCAAAGCAAAACCCCGTCGCCACCGTGGTCCTGCACAAAGGAAAGCTGGCATCAATGCTTTCGGGGGCTGAGCTATCACTCAATCAACCTGCTCCTCGGCTGCGCCTGTAGGCCTTAGGGCCTTTGGGTTTATGGCTTAGGCCTCATAGGGGGGCGCTTTGAATTGGGGTGCATGCCTTTGGGGTTCCTTAAACTACGGGTCCGGGCCACTTTCTGTGCTGAATCGCCCGTATGCAATGCTCCGGTGTAGCATCGTACACGACGGTCTGGCCGTTGTCATGGTGTGATCGATGTTATCGACCTCGCTGTCGTCATGGTGATTTATGGTGATCGTGTGTGCACGCGTTCGTCATCACATGAGTGACTGCGGATGTATGAACTTGCTGCTTGATGTCGGCTTCTGGGTTACGTCCCGGGCATCCGTGCAGTTGGACGGATGTACTTGCATATGTCTCGTACGGGCCGCCTGGGTTCTCACGCTACGCAGCAAGCACATGAAATGGCAGCCGTCATGGACAGGCGCTGGGGCTTTCCGCTTTCATCTGCGGGTCAGAAATTCTTCATCCAGTCTCCAAAAATACAAACTTTGCGGCAAACTGCAAAACCTGGCTTCTGCACACTGACATCACGATAAGTGGAGGATTTACGTTTTTGGGTGTGCATGGCAGTGTACTTATATGATCTAATTAGAAGGCTTCGGTTTCTCCTGCGTTCATAAAAATTGACTACAAGTTGCGGTGCCCAGGACAGCCGAGCAGGACGTGTATGATTCGCGAGGCTCGCAGTATTCCGTTGTCTTGGCAATACCGACACCCGTCAGTGCATCTGAGTGGATATCATTGCGGTGGAGGACGAGGGTTGCAGGTGTTCTTGATGTTTCTGGTTGCTCATGCAAGCCAGTCTAGACTGCCAACTCGTCGAAGCATCGACAGAAGTTTGTCCCAGACAAATGCAACTACAGTGATAGCAGGCAAAGCAATGGTCCCTAAACCCTAAGCAGAGCAAGAGCTACATGGGGGTTTCCGAAAATAGGGGGCCCTAATATAGTACCCTAAATAGTAGGATCCCTACTATAAGGACTCCAAAATAACCCCTTATTTTCGGAAACTCCCACATGTCTGACAGCTGCTCCGTGGTGTTTATCCCTCGGAAGGGCGCTGCAACACGCAAGAGGGATCTGACGGAAAGCTGCGCGAGAATCTCAAACCTCTGGTTGACGTAGAGTATCTTTTATCCGAAGCACCAAACACATTGGCCGTTTCAAGTATCCTCCTTGCATCTGACGACTTACGTAAACTGCGAGGATACAGTGCGTCCGGCTTGGGTTTAAACTCGGGGGGGGGGGCCAGCAAGTGCACGTGGAGGGTTCAGGGTTCACGTTTTTGGTTTTGAAGTTTATAGGTTTCAGGGTTTAGGGTTTAGGGGAAGGCACTTCAGAGAGACCTCGTTCAAGAGAGGGTTTAGGGCTTGAAGTTGAAGGTTCATCAGATTGTAGGATCTGAACGTTAAAGCATGCTGCGGCCAGGCTATTCCATCAGGAAAGATTGGGTGAATGGGCCCAACTCCGTTTTTCGATCAGTTTTAGGCTGCTGGGCTGCGAGACTTTGAGGGTTTAGGACTTGGGGGTTTAGGATTTAGGGTGTAGGGCTCACTATCGGATCTGGGATTGGCGGCTGCATGCCCATGTGTGTGCTAGGCCTTGGATGCGCAGGTATGCGGCGGCAGAAGTGCTTCAAAAGTGCTGAGTGTAAACAGCGTCATCTACAGTGTGTACATGATTTTGGTGGCACAGCCGAATCCGAAGTGCGACTGCTCATGACTATGATCCGAGGTGCCTTTCTTAATCAGAGTTATGAAGCGGACTACGACGCTTTCTACTTCATGGAGCTCTCTGCAGGGCTTTAAGTTGACAGCACCGAGATGCATTCCAGTGTGCGGCACACTTAACTAAATGGTTTGGGGTGACATGTACCTGGAGGTCCATGCGTAGTTAGAAATGGGGTTAGAAGTAGGGTAAGCAAAACTTCATTGTGACCATGTTGGGGGGTCTTATAACCCTCCAAGTAAAAGCTACCGAGACCTGGCACTTTGGTTTGCGTAACCCATTGCCAACTGCATCGGATGGTGCATGTAACTTCGGTGCTTCGTTTGGAAGTTCCCGAGTGCAATTGTGAACATGTTTGAAGTGCTTGTGTCCGAAAGGAGATTGATGCCGTGCCCGTCAAGGAGTTGTGGTTGAACCAGCTGATTGCCGAGGTGCAGCCTGCACGAAGGGATCGGGGTAGCTTCAAGGACTATACCCGAAGCTGCTGAATATCTGGATGTGACGAACTGCGTGCGCTGTTCTGCACAGCCTCGGGTTTCAGGAAGTTGGTAGAAGTCACTCATGGGCCCCATAGTAGTTCCTTTTCGGGATTACCTAATAGGATCCTAAATATGAACCCCAGAAAGGAAATACTATATTGGGCCTATGGGTAGAGAGATTCCGATTCTTCCTAAACCCAGAGACTCCAAGATCCCTTAATTAAGGAATATACCTTATCAATTTTAGTAGGATCCCTAAACCCTAAACCCTAAACCCCTAATATGATCTAAGGTATTTTCCTTAACTAAGGGGTATTGGAGTCTCAGAGAATCCTCAACTCAAAAGTCGCCTCTTTTGATGTAGTTTAGGGTTTAGGAGTTTCGGGTATAGGGGTTTAGGGGTTTAGGGTTTAGGGTTTGGGGTTTAGGGGTTTAGGGGTTTAGGGCTTAAGGGTTTAGGGTTTTAGCGCCCACGTCGCGAGGCTTTCTATTACCCTCGGGCCGCCATCCGTGGAAGTCGCTACCGAGGCAATCAGGGCTTGCCGTCGGAGCGTGAGGTTCAGGCCTTGTCTAATGTAGAGGCCTGGAGAAGTACCTATATTATTTTTGGGGTTTCCTGATTATAAGTACCTATATTATTTTGGGGTTTCCTGATTATAAGTACCTATATTATTTTGGGGTTTCCTGATTATAAGTACCTATATTATTTTGGGGGTTCCTGATTATAAGTATAGTATAATGGGCCCCTAAAGCCCTATTCTACTTGCTAAGGCGCCTATGTTAGGGTTTACAGACGGCTGGGGTTGAGGTTTGTGGGTGTAACATAAGCTCCCTGCTGCCAGGGATCTGTAGTGACTGCATTAAAGAACAGTCCCCAGCCGCTTTGTAAGATGTTGTGCGTCCCCTCGTAGCCACCTGCGAGGATCTTTTTCAGCGAACTCTGCGCAACCCTAAAGCATTACTGAAACCCGTGTTCAAAGATGATGGCTCATCACCCATCATTCATACCCCAGATTCCCAGTCGAGGCGAAGCGTGAGCTTCGAGCCCCCGACGTTTTTAGGCTTCAGTTTAGGATTCCTCATATCGTTGAAGATAATTATGAGATATTGAGAGCCTCATCACTAATCATCCTTCATACATGTTGCAACTATCAGAATTTGCTGCGTCAGATCTAAACCAGAAACCGACCCGCTGAACCTGCTGATTCATCCTAGACCCTCCTTGTACCCTCTGTTCGACACTGAATACCTACTATTGGGGCCGTATACTTCTTGTTGAAGCCCTAGACCCTAAACCCTGTTTTTAAGCTCAGGGGTCTGTGTTGTTTGCTCGAGTACAACATCGCTGTATGTTTTCAGCGACCCCATAAAGTTCATGAGGCGAACCCCCCCCCCCCCGT
>CAJNDV010033325.1:13350-35595 GCA_905221635.1 Symbiodinium sp. CCMP2456
AAAGAGACCCTAATCTAGAGAACTACACACTTATAGCACTCATCATAGTTCGATTTCAGGAGCACAGGACTAAAGGTCTTCATAACAGTTATAACAAGGCTTTGGGTTTAGGGTTCGGACCATCCTAAAGCTTTCATGAGCTCCACCTCTCAAGCCCTCCAACCCGGCGGAAGCGCCTCCCCCGACTACCAAAACACTCTTGCGTCCGAGAGATCCGGATGTGGGGCTTACTATGACTGTCTGGTGCTTAGTAGGGAATGGGGGAATGGGTTATAGGGACTACTATAAGGGACCTTAAGGGACTATCATTCCCCCATTCCCTACTGAGCACCAGACAGATGATTATTTGTTTAGTTCCTATGTCTGGTACCGCCGTAGTTCGTATGTTGGGGTTTCCAAAACCGAGACGGTACCCTAACTTTGAAACCTACGCCAACAAGATATGCATGTGTATATAAGGTATGCTAACAAAAAGTTTTCTTTGCATATTTTATCTATACATACGCACAATATATGCGTACACAGAAGTGTTCGTTCTTGCGAGTTTAGTAGGCTACCCCCCAAAAAAACGCAACAGGAGACCCTTTCACTGCGCAGGTGATGGATGGGATGTTTTTCTTCAGCAGATGCCCGACGACTTGATCATGCACATAAATGGTCTCTTGGCTGAACCGTCAACCCTAAAACCGAATTGAATCCACTTGAACCCTTAAACCCCAAGCCCCGAAACCCTAAACTCCAAATTCTTAGAAGCCTGCAGATGGTGGGCGAGCCTCAGCAACCAGTAAGGTCAATCATTCGTGGTTAGGGATTGGGGTGAAGTGTTTAAGGTGCATGCGGTTATGATCACATGGGTGTTGAACCCCATGTCATGTATTGTGTACACACATGAGCAAACCGGCAGTCTTGCAGTTTTTCATACACAAACCAAAGCCTTCTGATTCTCTAGGTCCCGGTATGGGAGTTCCCCAAACTAATGGAACTTTATTCTCGATCCTCAATACTACGATTCTCACTCTGCAACCTAACTGCAAGCCTTAAACTCCTGAACCCTGAACCCTAAAACCTAAAACCTAGAACCTAAACTGCAAGCACGAAACTCCTGCACCCTGAAACCCAGAAAGCAAATGCCTACAGCGCTGGAGGCAACGCGATTTACAACCTCCGGCATCCTTGGCTTCGGTGGCTCTATGATTCTTGTTGAGCTGAGTGAGTAATTACACTTTACACTTGTTTGGGATTGTACTGCCCTACAGACTTGCAAGTTTAATATTAACAGGAATATAGTAGTAATAACAATATCAGAGCAATGCTACTTCTCATAATGGTCATAGTAATAACAATAAGTGACAAGATGTTTTTGATCTTATGAACTCAGCCACGAAGGAACGCCTCGAGGAGGAGAAAGATTCGGCTGCCAAGCCCAACAAAAAGCCGTTTGCGTGGGATTTGGGTATCAGGCTGTTGTGGGGTTGGGAGTTTAGGTATCGTTCGTCGGCAGAATGCCTAGGGATTCAGGTATTAGGCTGTTTTTGGCCTATAATAAGAGTTTGGGATTCAGGAATCAAAGGGTTTGGGATTCTGGCCGCAGGTTAAAGCCTGCAAACATATTGCATGGCCATCGGTTTACAGCGTTGCCTGTGGACCCGCTCCCGCGTCTGCAGACCTGGCTTCGTCACCACCCTTGTGTTGGTTATCAGGGGAGTTTAGGGTTTAGCTGGTGGCTGTGGCGGAAATATTTTTAGCAGCAGTAGAAGTACCAGCAGCAGCAGCAGCAGATATGACACTACTGCTGAAGCCCCAATAGAGCTCTTCTATCCTATGCCTAGTTATGTCAGTAGGACCGTTCATTTCGTGCTTGCAAAGATGGCCTGCTACCTACCTACTGGTGGTTGCCTCTGCCGCGTAGGTACTTCGTCTGGCGAATTTACGTTTCTTGCTACGACTGCGGATCCTTCCGGCTTGGCGAGGGTAATCGTCATCATAATCACACTCACTATGTTGTATGGGCGGTGCTGGTCATACTTCCAGTTGCACTGCCTGTATTAACGGTGGTATACCACTGTTGGCCACGAAGTCAGCTTTGTCCTTCTGGAAAGCAAAGCCCAGGATAACAACACCGTTGCCTTCGATTTGCGCATGGCAAATTTGACCATGGATGCGAAGACAGGCTCAGCACTGGGCACGCTGCACTGCACCTGATTCCATTAGGAACCTCATGCTTGGTGTTCCTGTTACCAGCCGAATTTTGCAGGGGCGGTCCCCGAGTATGCAGATGCATACGATGCGCTCGTACCTGCCGGGGAAGACCCGCAGCAGAGCCGCAGGAAGAGGAGTCGATGATCGTTGAGGTTGGGGGATTACCATCACATGAACCCATGCACCCTCTAGTTAATCCCTCCACGAACCCTGTAAGCCTTCCTCTGCTCCAACAGCAAGCCCTGTGAGCCCTTGAAATCTTTACTGGGGGATGTTCGCTTTGAGTTGAAAGCTCCCCAATGTATTCTGCGCCAAGTGTGAGCGACCGCTGGCCACTATAATCTTCGGCTTCTGGAGCTGGTATATAAGGCTTGTGCCTAAGGGTTCTTAAAGGATTCTTCGGCACATGGGGTCAAAGGCGCTCCAACCGAAGCCCAGAGGCGTCCCGAACACCTCAAACCTCTGAAGGTCAAGCACACGAGCAAAGATCCCGCATGACCCCCACGGTACTGTAGGGGCCTTAATGATTAGAAAAGGGTTTTGGGGGTTCCTTATGATAGCAACACGGCCCCCACAAGTCAATGAGGGTTCTGACGTGATGTGGGGTTTGGGGGCGTGCGTGGTCTTGGGCTTCAGGGTCTATGGGGATGTCTCGGGGTAGATGTCTAGCGTATAGGGTAGTCTTGAATGAATGACAGGGGTTCTCCGGAAGCAGGCTGAGTGCTGTTTTTGCACGCGGACATGTTTCGAACACCCTAAACCCTAAAGCTTAAACCCTAAACCCTAAACCCCAAACGGGGTAGGCCGGGGTAGGCCATGGCTGGACATGTTTCGCCCCAGGTATGCGTCCGACTCCACATTGATCGGAGTCTGAGCAGCCTCGGAGAAGGGATGTCCTTTTAAGGTCAGGGTTTAGGGTTTAGGGTTAAGGGGAACCCCCTGAAATGCTCATCCGTCGAGAATACTTGACTGTTAGTCGATAGATGCAGTATACATTATCTATACCATGCACTTTATTGCTCTTTTAAAGTTCATTCATTCATTTACCTTCTCATTCATTAACTTAGTTATTGTGCATTCATTTATGTGCGTACATATACGGGCGGGTGTGTATACACATCTAATATATATATATATATATATATATACATATATATATATATATATGCACCCACATTTGTATTACAGACCATGTAATATATTATATAGATGTATACACACACACACACTGTGTACCCCGGCCGAAACCCAAAGATACCGATGGCAGAGCTGGAAGTCGCCTGCGTGTTTCTTTGCCCAGGAAACTATGCCAACACACTGCTCAACGAGAGTGGCTCGGAAACAATACCCTAAACCGTGGGTTTAGGGTTTAGGGTTTAGGGTTCGAGTATCTCGGAGCCTGGGGATTTACGGTTTATAAGGGTTTGAAGAACCCTAAACCCTAAACACTAAACGGCCCTAAATCCTAAGCCCTCTAAACCCTGGAGGCTCTGCCCTAGAGGGTCTAGTGTTTAGGGTTTAGCCTGTGGTGCCTTTGACCTCCGTCACAGCGCACGGGCGGAGGCTTTCTTTGAGGTTTCAAGGTCGAGCTAGATCTGAAGCATTAATGTTTGGTGGTGGTTACGAGGGTGATTAAGTGTAGTCATAAGGGTATTGGTGTCCAGGGTTCACAAGGTTTAATGAGGGGTACTATAGGGGCTACTATATAGTTAGAAGGGGTTCAGGCTTTAAGGTTTAGGGTTCATAAGGTGAAAGATTCGCCTGGTGACATATTCGCCCTTCTCCCACTGTACATGAAGCTGCCTGAGGCTACGAGCTGGGCGTTTATGTGCGGCACGGGCAGCTCGACAAAAAGGGCTGCAACATTCTTGGTGCCAGGATTTCAGCATGAGGTTCACGGAACATTCAACTTGGCTTGTTGGCATTGAAGCTATGCATCACACTGTCGCCCGTGTTGCATGACTCGCTCAAACTACTGTGCCATCATTTCGGTCGCGGCTTGCATAAGGTAGAGTCTGTCACGATCCACACAGTGCCTGATGCGGTAACCATCGCACATGCCGAGAACGGGGGTGTCCCCGCTAAGAGTAACCGTCAGCCGTTCCGCACTTCCAGAACCTCAGCGCAAGGGTCGCCACCAATCCAGAAGAAGCAAGCGTGATACGAACCATGGCATCATGATTACAGTAATTGCGCAGAATCCTGCATGACCCCCTGAGTAAGACCATTTTCTGTCGAATATGCCCCGGAGCTTCATGATCGAGGTCGATGAGCAACATCTTTGTCAATCTCCAGGCCGGTGTTTCTTGCCTCTCTAAGTCTGTTAAGCCCCTAAAATTAACCCTAAGCCCGAAGAGTGACAGAGTGACAGCGACTTGTCTAAGTGAGATCTTCTGGATCCACCGGCCGCATCTCTCACCAAGTTGTCCAGCCCAAACCATTTTCAGGGTTGAGGGGTTAGGTCCCCTAAATCCAGAGCCACAAATACTGGCGAGGTTGTACGGATGCCTTAAATTGCTATGAGGTTTATGGCGCTAAGGGCTTAGGGCCCTCTGAATTTTTAAGGTTTAGGCTTAGGACGTAGAGTGTGGACACAGGGCCATGGCGTGTTGTGCACCGCAAGAGGCATCAGGTCCAAAGCCAAGTGAACTCCAACTCCAACAATAAGGCTAGCTTTCGCGACGTTGGCGGGAGGGGCGCATTTTTGCATTGTTGTAAGTTGTAACTTTGACAAGGCTTACGAAACTATATTTCAAGAAATGCTTGTGCGCTACACGCCCGCGAGCCCGAAACCCTAAGCCTTGAATCCTCGCGAGGCTTGTCTCAGTTGTGAGTGCTGAAACCCCAAATCCTGTAAGACCTATAAGCCCTAAGCCTATATATCATAAACAAGCCTGAACCCTGTATCAGGACGACGTCACCCTTGGAGTGGCTGCCTACACATCTTCGCCGCTCGGTGGCACGTACCGGCCCTGCAGCTCCTTCACCACAGGAGTAACTACAGGGATGTATAAGGGTTCCTTAGGTCAATTGCGTTCTATGATTCAGTTGGTTAGGGTTTCTTATGTAACTAGTATATGTATATGATAGATGTATATCTATTCACTGGTTTGTTCAGGAGCCTTTTTTTCTGGCTTCTACGATAGACTGGATGCGCGCCGAATGGTGCCTTGGGAACTCCTGAGAAGAGAGGTTCAGGAGCTGAGGTAGTTTTAGGGTTCAGGGTTTTTGGGGTCAGAGGCATGAGTACTGTCTTGTGGGTCAAGCTGGGCAGTAAGGGCAGCAGTCGAGTCCCTTGAGAAAAGGGTGTTTAGGGTTTAGGGGTTATGTATCTTTGCTTGGTCGCAGCCAGGCTTAGTGCACTAACACTATGCAATTGATCTTTCGGGCAGTAGCCACAGGATGGAGTGCTGTCGTCGCATTGCCATCTGCTTCAAGAATCTCCTAGGTAGTATTAGGGAGACCCCTTAAAGGGGACCCTTCTGGCTCTCGTAAGAGGAGCCTTATTGAGAGGGTCTATATCCCCAAGGGTCCCCCTACTCCAAACTCCCAGAATCCGAGCTGGCTTTGCATGTCTTCGACATCCAGACTCAGAACACCTGATCTGGAAAGCAAATGATCCCGATACATCACCATTTTGCAAGGTTAGTATATGCGCACCTTTCCTTTTGACCGCACTTATTACAATGCCCCTTTAGGTAACACTGCGACTTCCTACAAAGCCTAGCTGTTGCCATTGCCAGTGCGTCACACGGAGTTCCTACCTTGCAATCAAGATTTCGCTGCCGAAGTCCAACATCGAATCGAGCGGGACCGGATGCATATGCCTAAACCGCGAAACCTTTGCACGCGCCCCTACGCACAAGCTGCTGGCCCAGGTACGACATGTTCAACCAATCCATCAACTCGAGTCATCCTTTCAGGCGCAAGTCTGCTAGGCTGCGGGTGAGTTAATGTCAAGAATGTTCCTCCAAGGCTTTTGAGGGTTTGACAAAGGTTGTAAAAGTGGATGGAGCTCACCCAAGTTTTGTTGCTACCATGTCAGGGCAAAGACCCTTATAGTAAGCCTTATAGCCTTGCAGTAACCCTTATAATCCCATCTTCTTTAGTCGCTAGCTTATGAAGTGCAGTTGTTTGTTTCTTTGTCTAGAGTAGAACCCATGGGCCCCTAGTATGGGCCTATGTTAGGGGCCCATGGGTTCAACCTTAGATTTTGGTGTCCTGCACCCCGGCCTCCAGCATCAACCGTCTACTGTCGAACCCTAAAACCTACCCTAACCCCTAAACCCTCCTAAACCCTAAACCCTAAACTCTAAACCCTAAACCGCCGCAGCTGCAGGGAAATCATTGTTCTGTCTGGCAAGTCCGCCACGCAAGTCATGCCGAATGGGACGGAGGACTTTCTCGTCAAAATATAGGGGTCCGAGTAGTTGGTAGTGGCACCCCCTGGGAGCCTCTGAGCCTCATAGTAACTACATACCTATGGTATAACTTATATATATATATATACACATACATACGTATATATATATATACACACACATATACATACATACATACATACATACATACATACATACATACATACATACATACATACATACATACATACCTATATACCTACATACCTACATACCTACATACCTACATACCTACATACCTACATACCTACATGCCTACATACATACATAGATACATACATAGATACANNATATATATACACATACGTACATACATACACGCACTACGCCCCTATTCTGCTTAAGCCTCCTTGTAGATTCAGGGCGTGACAGCCTGCTGCCTTCAAGGTCGATTTGCTTTGGTACAGACCCTGACCTGTAAATGGAGCCGGGATTTGGGGTTCGCGCGGACTAATGCGGGAGATTCTAAAACTGATTGAGATTGTCGTGCCTTTCTGGTCTTGTTGGGGCTTGTTTTGACTATGAGGTCATGGGGTCGGAGAGAAGAAAGCCTATCGGACCTATCGAACTGTCGTAGGGCTCGATGAGATCTGCGCGACAGCCTGCGAAGACTTCACATGTTCTCGAGGAGTTCATTGATACTCCGAATGGCGAGACGCGTGTGCAGTTCCTCAAAGCCACTCGGCAATGAACACGAAAGGGCTCACAAGCATCTCCATAGGTGCCTAATATAGGGACCTTATTAGAATAGGGTTTGGTTTTTTATCCGATACTTGCATTAATTAGGGACCACAAGGGGGCAACACCGTACAGCCTAAACTAGACCCCAAATCCCTGAATCGTAAGACCCAGAAGCCAGTTGCCGTAAACCCTAAGCCATGTAAAGCCTAAACTAAACTGACCCTGCAGCGAGCATAGATTCGGATTTTGTGCCGGACAATGGATCACAACTGTTCTGTGGTGTTTAGGCTAAACTGTAGGGTTTACGGGGCTGTGTGGTTTAGGGTTTGCACGGGCTTTCTTTAGAGTTCATACTAACCAAGTCCAGGTGGTAGAAGAGGGTTTAGCACCAGGGCACCACATGCCAATCTGCGTTCCACGTGGGATTTGGAAGGGCTCTGACCACGCTTTGGGGGAGAGGGGGTCGCACAGCTTTCGTATATATTTCTTCCATGACAGAATGACAACAAGGGGACATGCGTCACTCACGTCATGGCATCTTGCATGAGGCCAAGAAGCGATTGTATTACGTGACTTGGCTGAACTTCAATCGGAAAAGTTATAGCGACACCAGAAAAGTCGAATGTAGGAATACAATACAGTCAATAAAGCTACATAAATCTTATATATATATATATATATTGAGAGAGAGAGAGAGAGACGGCGTTAATTACGGTTGTGGCTTAGAGTGCTCGCATATTCCAGTACCAGGTGTAAAGACAGGATGCCCACAACCAAGCCCTAAACCCTCAACTCTAGACCATGTCACTGTAGTCATATCCGACCCATGAATCTGTGCCGGGTCTATGTGAGTGTGCGAGTCGAAGCATCACTCGGGTGCTAGATATGGGTCGTCGCTGCGATCCGATGGTTTGGAAGACGTCCGGGACTTGTAGAAGTGACGGAGCACATTTCTAGACCAAACTGGTGAGTTCATCAGTAAAACATGTCCCTGTGATGAAGAAGCCTATTACCCCGTACACCCTGTTGTGATGCTGGTAGATCACGGATCTGATGTGGGCATGGCCCTTCGAGACGAGGGACTATAATAAGGGAACGGGCATGGCGTTCCCTTATTATAGTGCCTCGTCCCGAACTTTAGAACCCCTAGGTCCACTATACACCCAATAAACAACCCTGAGAAAGCTCTATACAAACCTGCGCAATTGCTCTACGACAAGCCGTGCAGGACCAGTCATAGCACAAGGTTAGGTCTAGAGTCTAGAAGCAGAAGCCATCAAGAGTGTCTTTCTTCCGTGCTTTGAAGACCGCTTTTCATGTCGGGATGCAGAGCAACTTGTGTTGGTGAGTGCTTGTGTTGTTTAAAAGTCGCTCAACATAGCTACAAAAGCCCATCGCCCATCAAAGTACAGGAGAAAAACTCCAGTCCGCAGGCTCTGGCAAGAGAGTTCGTAAGAAGCATGCGTGGCCTAGATTGCGCGGCACTTGATTTTATTGCGTCATTATTTTGGAGAGTTCATCATGTCAGCTTCCTGCATGCAGGCAATGTGTGAACTGGCATCCCTGACGACGACACCATACTTCGTGTCTTGTCTGCAACACAAAATCCTCAAACCCAAAGCCTACATACAGCCTTTGCCATTCAAACTGTAGATCCGTTGCATGGTGCTTCCGCCTGAAGTCAGAGTTTGCAGGCTTGAGGCTGTCCATGGATAGCGGACGTATCCCACACGAAGTTGAAGATGCCGTGGTTCATGCGCAACCCCTGCAGACCCAAAGCCCGAAAGCCCTGAACACTAAAATTGCGGATCACGGATACTGGTTGACGGACTGCTGTGTTTTATTTTTACAACCTTTGCCAACCTGATCACCACCATTATGCTGAACTTCGTGTCCACTAACCCTGTGTTTTTACTGCCACACACACTTGGAGTGGTAGTGGTTATCAAGCCACTGACTCTGCCTCTGCTACTAGCGGCTTGGTTATTTGTGCATGTAGTGCCTCTTGACATGTCCTCCGTTTGTCATTGCATACCATGGTGGACGTGGTCCGATAGAAGCAGACATTCGTGCTGTCATCTGTGCCGGCAGGTCTTAGCTGGCACGGTTTCGCTGACGACCATCTGCAAACACAGCCACATAGATAAACCGCCAAGTCAAGTGCAACTCACATTTCTGCGTGTATGTCTGCTTGTAGGTACACATGTTCATCAGTATACGGCTATACCGGCACATGTTCAGACATAGCTTCGTACATGTTTACGTATTCACACACGTGTAGTGGCTGTTGCTTCTTTCTAGCACTGCGTGATTTCACACTCCTAAACCCTGAACCCTGAACCATGAACCGTAAAACTCTGAATCCCAGACCTCTGGCCCTCCAAGATTAGGGACCTCAAAGAACGTGGGTCCTTGTTGTGTGTCTTGTGTTTAACACAGGCATACATCAGGTTTTCACGTGGGTTTGATGTTTGATATAGGATGTTTGTGGGGTGTGGGGTTTAAGGTTCTGTCAGGGTTTGGGTTTAGGTTCCGGAATTAGGCTCCCAATTTCCAGACCTTCGACGCAACAAAGCCTGAACGATGAACCCTTCGTCCTGCTCTGTATTCTCCCATCGTGGAAAAAGAAGGCCAACCGTAAGACTTTAGTTTATGTGGGCTATAGGAGTACCCTTTATTGGCCACCGACATATTATGATGAAGCCTCATTCAATCTTTTGCAAGCCCCATCTCCAAACTTCAATCGCCCCAAACCCAAGACTCCAAACCCCCTTACTGTAACCCTGCATTCCAAAACCCCTCAACCCTGAAACTAACCTGAAGCCGAAAACCCTTGTCGAAGCCGAGGTTTTTACCGATACTCACCACATCATCTCAGGCGTCTATGCTTTACAAGCTGGGATTCGGAATTTAGGGTTTAGGGTTTGTGCTTGTGCCTCGTTCTTTCAGTGCATACGGCTGTATGCGAGTTGGTGGGCTTAAAACTTGAACACACAGCTGCGGTGATGGGGGCTTGGCAAAAATAAATATTAGTGGTGTCTTGTCTAGGGACACATCTGTTGTTGCTTAAGGTAAGGGTGTTAGTAGGGCACGTTCGAGTTTACCGATCGTCTCTGCTAACTGGGACGGAGCTGTTGGCATCTCACGACGACTTTACTCGACACAAACAAAAGACTATTTCTTCTGTTTCTCGATTTGTTCAGTAGCTCCGAGATGGAACTGGCTGTGGAGTGATACGTGAGGGTTTAGGGTTTAGGGTTTAGGTCACCATCATCAGTTCGTCAGCTCTTGCAACAGCGCATCCGACAGATTAGCTCGTAAAATCATGAGGATTGTGCGTACTTAGCGTTGGGCATCTCGCCACGATTGCGATGTGCTACGAGGGACATTGGCCGGGCGAGCTCCAATCAAGCCTGTGTAAAAAGGTCACCGAGCAGGTTGAAACAGATTGAGTCCCATCAATCAAGATCTTACACCGCAGGGTTTACTTGGACCCCAAATAGCCTAGCCAGCTGATCCTACCTGTTTAACGGCTTCTACACGGAAAAAGAACAGGGAGCGCTAACAATCCAAGGTTTGTAGTCGGATAGGGTGAATACCATGTTCCATGAGGTTCAGTCTTGCCTTTCCACGTATGATAGTGTTTCCGCCGCTCTGGACTATTGCCTTAATTGTTTTCGTGTTAGATTGGATCAACCTGCACGGCAGTAAACCATTGTAAAACCTTCAGCACTAGACCTTGCATCCCGCGAGCCCCAAACCATTTAAAGTTGACCATTGGTCGCAGTAGCTTCTTTGACTGTTCTGAGTTCAAAGTTACCCCTTTGGAACTTCAGGAGCACAGCGAAAGAATTCGGAGTGAACATGAGTGGACCGTGCAGGACCCCACAAGAGCCCCGCGTCGTAGCCTCAACGGAGCAAGTCTAGTTTTCCCAACCTTCCTACTGGTGTTCTACGTAGCAGGATTTCGATTGGTCTCTTGGAGCAGCTCCCCTGCTTCTATGAGTAACCGTACCTTAAGAACCCAAAACCTACTTTTTTTGGTAGGGCCCCTATAAATCCCATATTAGGGTTCACAATAAGAACCTACCAAAAAAGTGGGGTTTGGGGTTCTGGAGGTAAGCCTTGAAGCAGAAACCCTCGTCGTCCAGCAGGTCCAACCTTCCTACTGGCCAATGCAACAGGTGCGGGGTCGAGGGCTTTGAGAGCTGGCTTAGAGCTAACTTCGTAGGGTTCGGCGGGGTAGGGGGGGGGGGTGTATACTACTCTATACCTTTTTCAGGGCATGCAACCGAGCCGGATTCATTGTCGATTCTGTCATGTTTTGTGTTCCCGCAGCTGCTGCTGCTGCTGCTGTTGCTGCTGCTCCTGCTATTCCTTCTCTTCTTCTTTCCCTCCTGCCCCTCCTGGTCCTCCAGCTCCCGCCCCTGCTCCTGTTCCTCCTCCTGCTCCCGCTGCTCATGGTCTCTCGTTGCAGCTGATTGCCGCCGTGCGCTGCGACGCAGGTGCGAGATTATCCCAGCAAATGTCAAGCCCGCTTTGAAGATATCTACGTTAAATTTTGAGTGCCGCATCCTTGATGTCGTGGAGGACTTTGAGCAACAAGACCTTGACTAGCAGATGAAGCTCCTGTACAACGGCCTGCCCATTGATTTACAGTGATTAGCTTCGCGAAGTCATCTCGCAGAGCATGACAGACACCCAAAGCTGGCAATCACGAATCACTGAACTTCAAGCGCCCTGAAACCCTCAGGCCACACTCAGGTAAGAGCCCTAAACACGGTAAAACCCTGAAAGCATCTGAAACCCTTCTTCGGCATGCGCCTTCATAGGGAACCTCCGAACCTCCAGTTTAGTTACAACTAGAGAAAACCTATGTAAGACCCCTCAAAAGAACTCACAAACCTTCAAAGAACCACTGCCTTTGAGGTGCACCCGTCCTCCCCTACATCAGTGCGTCCTCTAGTTTCTGCACGAGTCGGCGAGAGTTCCTCGGCGGGCTCGTTCTCTGCTGTGTTCAAAGGAGTTATGTAGCCTTGGGGGCTGTAGGGGTTTACATTCTCCCGCTACTTCGGGTTTTAGGTTAGGGTTAGGCTTTAGTACTTGGCCTCAGCCAGCGGCAGGCACCTAAGACGCAATTCAGCCGGCTGCCTTTCAAAATCCAAATCTCCCGAATCCGCCGAGCCTAATCCAGGACATGCCGAGACCGGAAAGCCCCGAAAATTTACCCCGAGCCTCAACAGGGCTTCAGGTATCGAGCTTGCGGCTTCTCGGCTCGCTCTTGCGAGGATTCTGAGCAGGTGTTGCGCTCTTCACCGAAGTTTTCCAAACAGCTGCAGGTACAACCAGCCCTTTGCACTGGGTTCGAAGACTCAAAGTCAAGTCTTCCAGAAGCCCTAAAGAGAACGAGCGAGAGAGAGAAAGACAGGAGCTCTATGGCTCTTGTCTGGTATTTCCCAGAAAAATCCACTAGGTGAATGGAGTTTCTCGGTTTTCTAGGGAGACTGATGCATCACAGAGTGGCAACCTTGTGGGAAAACTTATGTGAATCCTTATAGTAACAGTTCCGTAATCTTCTAGTGACCCTTGCAAGAATCCGGATATTAGTTTTCAGCCGATGTGCCAACCACTACTACCTTAAGAACCCAAAACCCACTTTTTTGTAGGTTCTTATTATAAACCCTAATATGGGATTTGTAGGGGCCCTACAAAAAAGTAGGGTTTTGGGTTCTTAAGGTAAACCCTAAACCAGGTGCATCCTCACTTTGCAGCAAGCCGAAGATCTCTTCGGCATCCAGCTCAACTTCCACCATGTCGTGGCCCCAAGTGGGACTTTCCGAAAATTCGGGGTACCTTATTTTGGGGTCCTTATAATAAGGATCCTACTATTTAGGGTACTAAACCCTAAACCCTAAACCCTAGGGTACTATATTAGGGTCCCCTATTGGAAACCCCCAAGTCGTTGTGGTTCCTTGAAAGGTTGCTTTGAGGGTTGCTAGAATTAAGGTTGAGGCTAGAGTGCTAGAGGTTTAGGGTTTAGGGTTTAGGGGTTCAAGGACCAGAAAGGTTACTACAAAGGTTTCCATTTTTTGTTAGTTGCGGTAAGGGTTCCATGAGGCAGGGGCTTCGATGGATAGTTGCCACATGGAGTCCCCTACAACCGAAAGCGGCGAGCCTTTTGAGGAGAACGGTGACGCGTGTCCCCTGCCCATAAGCTTGAATAGACTGCAAACCCTAAACCCTAAACCCTAAACCCTGGAAAAACCCTAAACCCTAAGCCCATAAGCCTGAATAGACTGCAAACCCTAAACCCTGAATCCTGGACTTGAGTATAAACCGGCAAGCCGAGTTTAACCTTAAACCCGGAATGGACCGCAAACTCTACATGGGAGTTTCCGAAAAGAAGGGGTACCCTGTTTTGGGGTCCTTATAGTAAGGATCCTATTATTTAGGGTACTATATTAGGGTCCCCTATTCTCTGAAACCCCCACATCCTAAACCAAAAAACCCTTCGGCCCTGAACCAGCTGCATGTGTCCCACAGCTCGGAGCTTCCCCCTGAGAGAGGGTTAATTGCACCTCTCGTTTTCAACCCTAAACCCTTTAACCCGAGACCTTTAACCCTAAACCCTAAACCCCTGCCAGGACACCTATGAGGTTATCTACCACACTTCGGAGGCCCATGGCTTCCTTTCAAGGTTTAGGTTTCAGGGTTCCTTGAAGGGTTCCTTTCAGGGTTTAGGGTTCGGGTTCGAGGTCTGGGTTGTGGTTGGTGCTATACGTGGGTTGTCTCTCCATCGTACGGTTGATGATATAATCCTGCATTACCCATAAGAAGGAATATACCTTAATTCCTGTAGGTTAGGGTCCTTAAGGTAATGCAGGAAAGGTATCATCAACAGTACGGCTTCCTTGCTCTGGCTGTCGTCGTCCTGGCGGAACTAGCGAGCTGAACCTTTTCGAGCAATACCCTGCATCCCGGTGCTGCCGTTATAGGGTTTAGGGTTTAGCGTTAGTAGTTGCATCGCGGCCGTCACCGCGGCAGGGCCAGCGTGTTCATGCTACTAGTCTGTAGTAATACTCTCATGTGTCCATTCTCGCTACGATCTGTTTCCGGGAACCCCAGACAGTCAGGTTCATGGGTAGATATATGTGGTGTTATAAGTAACCGTAGCATTATAATCTATAGTCATAGCATCACCCATATTACGGGACTTAAAGCCCCAACTTAGAACTACCCATGAACCTTGAAGCTGCCCCCAGGAAGCCAGATCTCCCTGAACATCTGAAATTCGAGTACTCTCCCCCCCTCTCCTTCCCCCTTCTCGGGACTGTGGTGTAGGATCGGGTTTGTGCGTGTAGCACTGGCTTCGACACTTGTGTTGGGATGCCGGAGAAATGCCAAGCCAAATTCCAAGGAACCCGAACTTTTGTTCGATCTCCTTTCAGAATACCTTCCAGAGGACTCCTTTCAGGGTACCTTTAAGAGGACTCCTTTCAGGGCACTTCTATGAGGACTCCTTTCGGGGAACCTTCCAGAGGACTCCTTTCAGGGTACCTTTAACAGGACTCCTATCAGGGCACTTCTATGAGGACTCCTTTCGGGGAACCTTTCAGAGGACTCCTTTCAGGGTACCTTTAACAGGACTCCTATCAGGGCACTTCTATGAGGACTCCTTTCGGGGAGCCTTTCAGAGGACTCCTTTCAGGGTACCTTTAAGAGGACTCCTTTCAGGGTGCCTTTAAGAGGACTCCTTTTGAATGAGCCCTGTAGGGTCGCTTCAAAGCTTCCACAGGTCCAAGCCTTCTGCGAAGATTGGTACGTGGCGACCCACGCCCTAGGCTTCCGCTGCATGGGCTGAAGGGTTTAGGGTTTTCGGTTTAACTCGAACCCTCCAGGTACCTACTAAAGAGGCTACTGGAGCCCCAGGGCCCTATATAGTAGGTACCTGGAGGGTTAGGGTAGAGTAGCTGCAAATTTGGGTAGCTCTCTGAAGTCAGGTCCTTTTTAGGGCCCTTTCTATAATGGGTGCCGTATTGTTTGGGGATCGAAAAAGGCACCCTGCTTTTAGAGAACTACCCGAATTCGGCGTTTCTGAAAACTAGCGATACGCGAACTGAGGGTCCTTATGGTTAGCATGAGTACGGAACCCAAGTAGCCAACGATCCTGGTAGGTTTGTACTAGGCACCCCAAACCCTAAGCCTTTATTCTCTGAAGCTCCCAAACCGAAACCTAAAACCCTCAACTGATACCCAAAACTTAAGCCCTAAACCTTGCCTACACGTGCCGGAGCAGCCACACCTACATCGTGTCACCTTGGCTCTTCATTTTCGCTTCCTTGTGTGACCTACCTTGGTTTCCATAATTCGGGGATCTACCCTGAACCTTGAAAACACGATAAAACACCTTAAGCCCGACAGCTGTAGGGGATTTAGATAGGCTTCGGGGCTGACGGCTGACGGGCAGGCCTTTGGGGAAGTTCAGGTTTGTAGTTTAGGATATGGGACTTAGGGTTTAGTAAGCATAGTACTTTAGGGTCTGTCCTTTGACTTTGGCGACTTGAAGTAGTTGTAAACAGAGTTATAAGTAGGGTAGCTGCAGTATAACCAATTTGAGGACTATTACCTCCACTTAGCACTACGGTCGACCATACCCATGAGGGACTTTCCGAAAATAAGGGGTACCTTATTTTGGGGTTCTTATAATAAGGATCCTACTATTTTGGGGTACTATATTAGGGTCCCCTATTTGCGGAAACCCCCATGGACCTCCAAGTATACAGCAGCTCTCTGCCTCGAGGGTTTTCTGCTTGGGGGACCCTATGCCGAGGAGGTGTTTCAAGGCCTAGGGTTTAGGGTTTAGGCATTAGGGTTTAGGGTTTAGGGTCTAGGCCAGGTGACAAAAAGGGTCGAGAACAGATTTGGTACAGTAGTTCACGTGGGAGATTTGTTTGTAGTGAACGGCGGAAGGAACCGATAGAGGAACAGGTTCAGGGCTCAGGGGCATCTGAAATTGGATTGAGAACCACAGGCAAGAGCACAAAGCTGCGAAGTCTCCAGCCACTACAGGATGTTGTCTCAACTATTCGGCAGCCAAAGTGTCTTATCGTTTTTAGGATGAAGGGTTTTTGGGGGGGCGGGGGTTCAGGAGTCTCCCGTGCAGGCACCTACTCCAACTGCAGCTTCCAGTTCGGGCCGACGGCGGATGCCGCTCAGCCAAAGTGTTTAGGAGTTTAGGGTTTAGGGGTTTAGGGTTTAAGGTTTCTGTTGGTCGGGGTTGTGGTCGGGTTCCACGTGCACTTGTGGAATTGAAAGCACTACTACAAACAAGGCTGCAACACGAAGCATGGTTGCTTTGTTTGTCGTAGAGACGTGCATTGCAACTGCATATTCCACTCCGAAGGCGGCTAAAGGACCAACAAGGACCACAATACGGTTAGCAGAACTAAACCCTAAATCCGAAGTTTCATGACATCGCGATGTCCGCATGAGACGGTGGCAACGTTTTTCACGTAGGAATATTTGTCACTCAAGTTGGACATCCTCCACTCAAGGGGCCGGATGTGTTGAAACAGCACAGGCGCTAGGAAGTTATCCCCAACAGACTTCGCACGGATCTTATGTTATCGAGCCCATGGACAGCTCAGACTTGACATCAATTCAGTATCTGTGCTTTTCGTGTCGTTGAGGTCATTCCGAGAAACATGCTGTTGTGTCATTCGGTACTGCACAATTCCAGTAGGTCTTGATTGTTGCTACTGCAAAAGGGTTCAGCCTCCCTTCTGTACTCTTCCAGCTGCCTCTGCGCGTGAAGTCGCAGCAGGCCCATTGACGTGGGCCGTAACCTCCAAGGACTTTTTCGCTTGGCAGATCTCCATGGGAATGCAGCTGAACTACGTGCCCAAGGACACGGAACTCTTTGTCGCTTCACTTCGGGGTCATGGTGCGTGCTTCTGCGCTTCTTTCATTAATCTAACTAAACTATAAGACTATATAAACCCCCTGTCCAAAGCTTGTAATACCCTAAACCCTAAACCCTAAACGCCTATAACATTTGTGCTAAAGCCGCTGTATTATCAGGGCCCTCTCGCTTTTGACGGGATAATAATTATGGGTAGTTCTCTGAGGTGCTCGGAAGCTCGGAAGTAGGAATTTTCTCGTGCGGCCATGCAAGGACAAAGAGAAGGTCGGCTGGCGCGCCTTGGCTGTCCGAAGCCCTAAATCCTGTAACCTCAAACGGCAAGCCGAAACCCTAAAGCCTATATGATATCCTATATGTCTCTGACCTTAGCAGCTGAGCCTCAGCGTAGCTTCTCAGGGTGTAGCTAACAGGAGAGGAGTCAGCGGCTAAGTAACCAAAGGGCCGTTTACTCCCCGTAATTTCAAGCTCGTGGCTGCCATAGCTCCTAAGCTCCTCAAAGTCATAAAGGCCCAAACCCCTCAACCCGTCACCCTTTAATCTCTGCCAAGTCCGCAAAGATGTGAGGTGGTAGGAGCCTGTTTAAGGACGCTGAACCGAGGCACCTCTAATTCAAAGAAATCTCCACATGAAACTTGAAACTCCAAAACTCCAGGCACTAACTTCTAACCCCTACACCCTCAACCCTACACCCTAGGCCCTGCGACTGTAGCCCCTACCTTGGTCCTAAGCCCTCTAGGTTCCATGACCAACTCCTGGGAACCAGCGGCCGTTGATCTCCGGTCCTGTTCGGCTGCCAGCCGCGATTTGAGTCCCGCGAATGTAGGTTTTCGGGATAAAGAGAATGAGATCGAGCCCTAAACCCTGAACCCTATATCCCCAAGTTCAAACTATCACGCTGACTATCGCACCTATGGATCCTCGCTTGGCTTGTCCGAGTTGTGAGAGTGTAAGCCCTATAAACCCCATAGGGCCAAATAATATGATACCTTGAAATCTTCAAGATGCGGATCTCGGGATTCCGAGATTAGGACCATTGGACTTTGGGATTCGGACGTAGGACCACAAGAATCACGGTCCGCAAGGTTTATATAAAGATTCTATTCTACTCGAGTGGGAGAGCTCTTCGAAGCATTTTAGGAAGACTTGTCCCTAAGCCCTGAACCGATGGGTTAGCCGTGAATTCTTGGGTTCCAGCCTGCTACAGAGGCTGCCAGCCTTAGTTTTAGTCCTCGGTGCTTAAGGTCTACCTGGACCCTAAAGAACCTACTTTGCTAAGGACTTAAATGAGGAAACCATAATAAGGGACCCTACAAAGGCAGGTTCTTCAGGGTTTAGGACGGTTTAGGTAGGGTTCCGGATTCTTAGATGAATACGCAACCCTGAACCCCTACAACCGTGGGGGTTCGGGGGTTCGGTGTGTCCAGTATACGTATGGGGGCCGAAATAATTACCTATAGTATTTTGGGGGCTCCTTATTATAATGACGGTATAAAGGGTCCCAAAACCCTATTCTAATTGTTAAGGCCCCTCAGTAGTGGCTTGTGTTTGGAATGTAAGTGGGTCTTTCAGCCTGCGCTCAGACTGTCTCTTTCTTCGCATGCCTGTACCTGTCCGACAGTGATTCAATACTCATAGGGGTCGGGATCGTTAAGAGTGGATTGTCTTATACTCCCTGTTATCATTACCGTGTGTTGAACCCCCAACCCTATTCTGATTATGAAGGCCCGACATTAACCCTGAATCGCAACACGTCCTAGGTCTACGGGCAGGAGCAGTACGATGAGGTCATGAGCAACATCACCAGCTGCAGCGTCATCATAGAAGATGCCGATATGCTTAAACTTTCCAGTTTTTGGCGGCGGGGCCGTTGGGGGTCGGGATGAGGGGTTTGGGAGTCGCAATGCTGAGTGAAAACAGAGGCAGGTTCTCAGACCGTGCACTAGGATGTCTTCGGCCTGAGTCCAACTGCCACTCGTGCTGCTTGCTGGGTACCTGGCTCTTCTGGCATCCGAATCAGAGATTCCTAGGTGCCGAGTTCGCGTGTCTTGTAAAGCGAACCAGGAAGAATTCTCATTCCAAAGCCTGGGCCTAGGTTTGTTCTTTCTGATATTGCGCCCAGAGTGCGCACTTGTTCCTCAACATGCGAACAAACCAGCATTCGCGCACCTCCGTCTGTGCAGAGGCGGACGTCTAGACTTATTCTACTTTTAGTTATGTTTGTTGCATTGTTGTCAGCGTTACTTTTGTTATTACAAATTTGTTGTTATTGTTTTTGTTCGTACTTATCTGTACTTATCTTGTCATCGCTTCTATGACTTTAACTTTGCTCTTTCTGCATGTTCTGTTACAATCTCTATCCTACTTGCTGTAGCGGTTGTTACTGTCGTCTTTATGGTTCTGGATGTAAACTGCGTCTGTAGCTGAACAACTTCCGACCAATAGTCGGGTGACGACCGTGAAGATCTTGCCATTTTCCCTAAACCCTAAGTCCCAAACCCCTAAAACGTTAGTAGGAGGCAAAAAACCCCTAAACCGTTAGAGTTTCTGAGTGCCATGTCGTGCTTCGTCCAGTGTGACAGCGCTGTACTGAGCTCAGGCTGATGCTTGCAATGCCGACCCAGCCTGCAAATTCAGACCAATTTTTCACACGGGCCCCTAGGCAGGTTTAGGGTTCAGGCTTTAGGGGTTTAGGGTTTAGGGTTCAGGGTTTAGGGTTTTAGGGTTTTGCGTTTCGGAGCACAGCTTGTGGCCCGTGCTCAAGTTTTGGATGTTGCACTGGAGGGCGCTGGCCTTGAGCATCTTGTTTCGGGACCGATGATTGCTGTCAGTTGAGAACACCTTGGGGCGTGGTTACAGCTGCTTTAGCACTGGTATCAAGACCAAGGGCAAATCGGAACCTACAGAAAATCCACAGTTGGAAAGCATCAAGGATTGTAAGGACAGTAAGGGAAGAAGACGAGAATTGCCAGCTGCTAGCTGGTGGTTTCTTAAGCAACGCCACAGTACTTCCTCGTCGAGCGAGAGAGATGTTGCCTCCTCTCGGGCACTTACGGGAAGTAGGGCTCTCGGCTTCGAGCTGAAGGTTTAGGGAGGCTGAAACAACAAGTGTCGTTCTATTAAGTGCAGCAGCGACACGTATTCCGCTGTGTCGCTTCACGTTTTCCTCGAACCTTCAGCCCCACATTATATGGCTCAGTTGCTTTGCCGCCCCGCCCTTTCCCAGGCTATTTACCCAGTTTTCGGTGCTGAACACTTGGAGTTGGTGACTAGGGATTCGGGAGACAGAAGAAGCCTGAATGATGAATTCACTACTGCAGGTTTTGTTCCCCCACCTAATGTTTAGGGCCTTGATATTTACAACAGGGTTTTGTGCATACGTACTTTGGTTTCATCGCGATATGTGCGGATTCTATTGCTAATTATTCCGACCTGTATACTAACCCTGAGCTGAGGCAAGTGCATGGTGGCGCCCGTGCACGAGTTCAACTGGATACCGCAGATCATCTACACAACTAGCACCACATCTGTCGTGACTGCGACTATGACAAACACATCCACAACGTCTGCAAGCTCAACAACCACGATTACCGGCTCTTACACAGCCACCTCATCCTCGACAATCAGTGTCACCGACACGTCCACGACCTCCGCAACCGCGACGGTCACGACTTCCGCCACGCATACTTCCACATCGAGCTTTACCGTGACGACCACAACGACTGTAAGTATGACGACCCAGACAGCCACAACTTCTACCAGTCTTACTTCCACTGTAAGCTCCACGGTAACAAGCACTACTAGCAGAAGCAAGACGACCACAACTTCCCAAACTGATTCAACAACGACCTCCTTCACGGCGACCTCCACGGTCAGTTCTACCTCGTCCCTGACTACCACAATGACGACCACCACCACAATAACTGCTACCACGACTTCCTCAGTCACAGCTACGACTACGACAAGTGCTACCACAACTACTTCCGTCTCGCACACATCAACTACTTCTACATCTACCACTTTCACCTCGAGCTCCACTACGACCGTGACAGCAACAACCACATCGATCACGATGACATCGACTTCAACTTCAACTTTGACGACCAGCATCTCGTCAACCACAAGCAAAACAGCATCCAGCACGAGCACGACGTCCTTCACAAGCACGACTTCCACAACCTCTCACACCTCGACCTCAACAGTCACCGCGACAACCACATCAGCCACAAGCACGTCTTCGAGCACAACCGAGACATCCACCACGACCCACACGTCGAGCTCAACGAGCACGTCCAAAACCATGACATTCACATCGTCCGTCACGACAACATCGTCCACTGCGACCACTGCTACTTCAACCAGTACATCTGCTACCAGTACGACGTCTTCCACATCCTCGACCACCACCACAACTGAGACCCAGACCAGCACATCACGCACGATTCTTGCCGTCAAGTGCTGGGCTTTGCGTACTATCCGTAGCAGTGTGACCTTTGAGCTTATTGGCATGTCAGCTGCACACGCATACCATAAACGAGGGGGCTTATATGCTACTCCTGATTTATGGAGAAAAACTGTCCTGTTGTTTTTGACCATGATGATACCTTCTCGTTTCCACCACGAGTAGTTGCACTCCGTACTAACTACTATTACTGCTATCTTCACGCGTGTTCTAGCTCCAAACGGTTCGCTACGAAAACCACTAGCTACGAACTCCTAGCTACGAATTACTAGGCTCTCGCTACGAAAACGCACTCTACGTCAAACTGGCTGGTAGCTTCTTTGAAACTTTGTGAACTTACTACTGGCAGCTGGCGCTATCCTACTATAACTAATTTACTACTGCTACGGCTACTGCTACTACGGCTACTACCACTACTATTGCTAGCTACAACTACTACCACTACCACTACCACTACCACTACCACTACCACTACTACTACTACTACCACTACTACTACTGCTACTACTACTACTACTACCACCACTACTACAACTCCTACTACTACTCCTTCTATTCTATTC
>CAJNDV010033326.1:6856-25382 GCA_905221635.1 Symbiodinium sp. CCMP2456
CTAAACCCCAAACCCTAAAGCCTGGAGCCCCTCTTTCGTTGAGCAGCAAGAGCTCCCAAGACCTAAACCACCCTCGACCCTGAACCCTAAACCCTGAACCCTAAACCCAAAAACCCTGAACCCAAAAAGCTGGGCTCCAGACCCATCCTGCGGAAAACGCCTCAGGTGGGCTGCGGCTCTCTCAACACGGAGGGGGAGGGGGAGGGGGGCGGGTATTTTCGGGGTCTTAAGGGTTTAGGTGTTTTGAATGGGCAGTCTTACTACTCATCCCGGTACTTTCGGGGTCTTGATGGTTTTCAATACGGTTGTGGGACAGTCTTACTAATCATCCCGGCCCTAACTAGGTAGTCTTGTCTACGGATTCTATTGCAATATGATTGGTCATCTGCTCAGTATGTACTGTGTGGGGACGATAAGAGGGGGTGGGGTGATACTGTTGATGATATAAATCCTGCATTGCCTTAAGGACCCCAAGCCATGGAATTATGGTATATTCCTGATTAAATAAGGAATATAGCTCATTACCTTAAAGACCCCACACTATGGGAATCATGGAATATTCCTTACTATGGGTAATGCAGGATTATATCATCAACCCAGAAACTCTGCATAAGCCCCTAAACCCTGAACCCCTAAACCCTAAACCCTAAACCCTAAACCCTAAACCCTAAACCCCTAAACCCTGAACCCCTGAACCCTAACGTCCGGGATCCTGGTCTTCTGAGGACGCGGAGTCTGCAAGGCTAAGGCGGTTCGGAGCTGAGGATTCGGGGGTGGTCTATTAATCTTAGGGTTCCTGAATCATGATATATACACTTACTGTATTATATATATATATATATATATATGTATGTATGTATGTATGTATGTATGTGTGTATGTATGTATGTATGTATGTATGTATGTAGGGTCACGGATCGAACCCAGGCACAACGCTTGGGAATTGCTGGCGACCCCAGTGCCACCTGAGATAGGTAGGCACGCTTCGAAGCCATAGGCCTCAACAGAGCTGGCAACTCACCAGCGTGGCATCGCCGAGACCGAAGGCGACGTTCACAAGCGCGGCGGCGCATCCACAAGGCCAGGGGAGAGGCCAGAGCTCCTCGACGCAAGGACCTCTTGCACCTTGAAGGACATCACAGCCGCCCGGCCTACAAGGAGAGCTCCCAGCTCATGGGCAAGAAGGCACAATGGGAAGAAAGCTGGCACGGTGGATGGCAGCAGTACCATGGTGCATCTGGCTCGCGGCAGCACAAGGGATATGGCAAGGGCAAGCAGGCGAAGGATGGCAAGCGATGGAGAGAACCGCAAGAGGACACAGCCCAGGGATTTCCCTCCTTCGAAGAGATGAAGATCAAGAACAAGGGCGACAGGACCCACCAACGACAGGAGACCATGGACGTCGACGAGAGCGAGCCCTCTGCAGGTGGATACCTCCGCGGCTTCCAGAAGATCCTCAACGGGCTGCGCAAGGCGGAGACGAGGGCAAGGAAGCTGGAACAGGAATGCCAGGACACCGACGACAAATGGGCGGCATTCCAGCAGAGCCTCAAGGACTCGTATGTCAAAGAAAGGGCGAAACACCGAGAAAAGATCGGGAGGCTCCGTGCAGAACTAAGCGAACAAAACCAGGCCAAGGAGGACATCGTCAGGGAGCTCAAGAAGGTGGTCGCGAACCCGACCGTGATCATGGCCCCGAAGGACAAGGACCTGGAGAACGCAGAGGCCCTCGAGGAGTTGGAGCAGCTACTGGCCGCGCCGACAAGGAGCAGCTCAGGCGAAGGACTCGCAGACCTACTTGCGGGAGTTGTCCGAGATGGGCTGACGGGCAGCGGCGACAGCAGACAAAGACTCCTGGATGCTCTGGCCTCGCACGGCAAGAGCGCGGAAGCCCCACGGACCCCACCGCGCCGGACGCTGGCATACGCCGACAAGACCCCGCCGGCGAAGACGAGCCAACGGGCACAAGTCAAGGAAGAGATCGAGGACCACGAGGGCAAAGGTGGGACTCCAGAAAGAAGCGAAGTGCCCTTTGTGGGCTCCCCGTCCTTGACTGGGTTGATCCCGGAGACAACGGCCAGCACAAGATCAAGATCAAGGCCGACAACAAGAACGCCCATCAAGTGTGTCGGCAGAAAGCCACAAGCGGTGACCAAGGCCGCCTCGATCAAGGAAAAACTAGAGGAGAAGCGGAGGCTTGCGACAGAAGAAGAGGAAGACTCGGATGTGGAATTCCTCGACGGCTTAAACAAGCAGGTCAACAACGTGGGCAACGCCGATGTGGAGTAACACCCGCCAGCATGAAGACGGGAGGAGAAGGCCCTGGACTTTTTCGGCGTGTTCCAGGAGGCCTAGATGCAGCATGCGGCAGTAGAGTTCGGCAGCTGCGACAAAGGAGAACTATGAGGTGGTGGTTTTGCCATCAGGGGCTTTTTCGGCATGTCCCCCAACAGCGAAGACCTGATCATCCTTTGGGAACAGGCAAGTTTTGGAGTATGAAAAGAGGGGGGCACGGCCCTGCGGGAGGCCACGACCCCAAAGAGAAGGCGACTGACTATGACGCGGACAAGACCCAAGATGAGGAAGGCATCCAGTCTGAACAGCAGCGCCTGATTTTCGATGGCAAGCAGTTGGAAGATGGTGGTTCCCTCCCTGATTGTCACATCCAGAAGGAATCGACCCATCCCCTGGTACAGCGCTTCCGAGGAGACACGCGGATCTTTGTCAAAATCATCAAGGAGAAGACGATCACCTTGGACGTTGAGGCCAGCGACACGGTCGACAATGACAGGACTATGGTGACTATGGTCAAGGACAAGGAAGGCATCTCACCAGACCAACAGCGCCTGATCTTCACTGGCAGGCAGTTGGAAGACGGTCATATACTCCCTGATTACAACATCCAGAAGGAATCGACCCGTCACCAGATGCTGTGCCTGCGAGACGATATGCAGATTTACTGCCCGCAGGACGATATGCAGAACGCTGTCAAGACATTGGAAAATCACACGATCACCCTTGACGTTGAGACCAGAAACACGATCGACAAGGTCAAGGTTCCGACCCAGGACAAGGAAGGCATCTCACCTGACCAGCAGCGCCTGATCTTTGCTGGCAAGCAGTTGGAAGATGGCGGACCCTTACCCGATTATCACATCCAGAAGGAATCGACCCCGTGCCTGGTACAGCGCCCCCGAGGCGACATGCAGATCCTTGTCAAAAACCTCAAGGCGAAGACGATCACCTTGGACGTTGAGGCCAATGACACGGTCGACAATGACAGGGCTATGGTCGAGGACAAGGAGGGCATCTCACCAGACCAACAGCACCTGATCTCCGCTGGCAAGCAGTTGGAAGACGGCTATACCCTTTCTGATTACAACATCCAGAAGGTATCGACCTGTCACCAGATGTTGTGCTTACGAGATGGCACGCAGATTCATCCCAAGGCCTTGCAAGAGAAGAAGATCACCCCGGACGTCGAGACCGGTGACACCATCGACAACCTCAAGGTCAAGATCCAGGACTGGGAAGGCATCCAGCCCAATCAGCAAAACCTGATCTTCGCTGGCAATCAGTTGGAAGACGGCTGTGCACTCCCTGATTACAACACCCAGAAGGAATCGACTTTTCAATCGATGCTATGCCCGCAAAACGGTATGCAGCATCCTGTCAAGACCTTGCAAAATCACACGATCACCCCTGGCGTTGAGACCAGAGACACGATCCACAATGTCAAGGTTCTGACCCAGGACAAGGAAGGCATCTCACCTGATCAGCAGCGCCTGATCATCGCTGGCAAACAGTTGGAAGATGGCGGTCCCCTCCCTGATTACCACATCCAAAAGGAATCGACCCCGTGCCTGGTACAGAGTTCCCGAGGCGACATGCAGATCCTTGTCAAAATCATCAAGGAGAAGACGATCACCTTGGACGTTGAGGCCAGCGACACGGTCGACAATGACAGGGCTATGGTCGAGGACAAGGAGGGCATCTCACCAGACCAACAGCACCTGATCTCCGCTGGCAAGCAGTTGGAAGACGGCTATGCCTTTCCTGATCACGACAGCCAGAAGGAACCGACCCGCGTGCAGGTCTTTGACATCCTCGATGTCCACGAGCTTGTCACGAAGTGGATGTCGACAAGTATGTGGCGAATGGTAGTACTGGCCGCAAAGGCAGCAACTACAGCCACCCTCTCAATCGCATTGGCACAGCTCGTCGCATTGCTGTTGCTACTGGCGAGCTATAGCCGGCAAAGGCACCCCTTCGGAACAGGCAAGAAGGCCCGGCCGGTCTGGATACGCATCATCCTCTTTGCGACGGTCACCAGTGGGGCGCAGGCCGGCTATGGAGGGGATGCCAAGACAAAGTGCAGTAAAACGGGAATTGCACTCCCAACAGATCTGGAGCTGTGGATGAGTGGGCAAGCAACGATGAGGGAGCAGCTCGCAGCTGCTTTCGAAAGGCACGTGGCCTCCATGCCGCTGGGGCACAACAGCCGTGTGGCTCCGCCACCTGAGTTCACAGAGCCCATCCCAGAAGCACCTCCTCCGCAGGTCCAACAGCTCCAACCGCACGAGCATTGGATCAACAGAGAGGAGCCTGCTACAACGCACATTTCGTTCTGGATCTGTGCACCGTACTATGAGTCCATGTCACTGGATGTGGCGATGAGCTTCCCCCTCACCCTCAATCACGTCTTCGAGGCCATCCAGAACTCAACGATCGATCTGCCAACCGACATACTTGACCACACGGTGGCCATCACCCCCCAACCAGATGAAGCCTTTGGGTCGGTGATGCTGATCCCGGCATGGGTCAGACTGTCCGGCATGACAGCTGTGGTGCTGGACGGAAGACAAGTGGGAGCAGGCATCTTTGCGGCCTACTTCGAAGGCCCCCTGACAAGACGAGCCCTCCTTCATAAGGTTGGAGTAGGGATGGATGATGGCATCTCCGTGTTCCTGTTTGGCTCGCTGCAACCGATGAATGATGAGCAGCAGGAACCGCCAAGTCAAGGTGGACTCATCCTCTTCCACCGGCGTGGGGAAGTACCAGAATGGGCCACGGACCTGGATACTAGATTGACAGACCCAACTAGATGGAGGCCTGAAGTTGATCACCCGCAGCATCTACCGGGCCGTCACATGGAATTCCAAGGAGAAGAGCAAACATTTCTCCACCAGTTGGACAGGAATGTGGCGCCGGACCCGCAACGAATGGCGGATCATGCCTTTGGGGCTAGCCAAGGGGAAGTGTGGCTCAGAGCCCCCACTCAGAGGCCAATGAGGATGTACGCAAGGGGCAAAAGAGTTCACTCTATCATTGCGGTACTCAGTGCTGGACGATATCCCAGGAACAGCACGAAGGTCGTGTTCCTCGACACGAGACCCATCGGACTCTGGCCGCAATGGGTAGCATTGCCCGGGGACTTCATGGACCCAGGAGCATACGCAGAGGGCCTCCAAATCCCCTACATTGAAGGCTACTCATTGATCGTCAAGGGAGGGCAACGACATCGTGATGGAGTCAGGATCCGTGTCCTGGACGGGGAGGTCATCGAGCTTCTCCTGAAAAGATCTGATGAGGTCACGCCTACATCGTCCAGCCTCGAGCCGGGCTCAAGCGATGACGAAGAGGAGACGACGGTGATGACAACGATCACCCCATGCCCAACTCCAGCGACTTCTCGGACCCCTCACCACCGGAAGGCGAAGGACCTTATGGACCGCCGCCCCCCCGACCGGTCAATGATGACCGTAGTCGCTCTCCAAGGAGAGATGACAATAACCATGGAGACCAACGAGGAGATGACACTGTGGAAGGGTGTCAACTACGACTGAGCGATCATGTGCCATTGCCGGTCTACGACCTCACCGATCAGTACATTCCACTGCCCCACAATGAAGAAGACCTGCGGGCTTTATGTAAGCCATGGGGCAAGGAATGGATTGTACAACAACTGCCAGAGCTGAACTGGCATCCAGCCACTGCCAGCGAACTCCATGAACAGATGTCATGGCAAGAGTTGCTGGCAGCTAACAGCGGAGAACAAGTCGAACTATGCCTCTACACGGACGGCTCCGCTGAACCAAAGACGGGACGAAGCGGCTATGCGGTGGCAATCCTTCTCAAGATTGGAGCCGCGGCCGCTGTCTTTGGGATCCTAGGAGGGCAACTCCATGGCAACCCGCAGTCCTTGTGGACAGAAGCCACTCAACCCTCACTCGGTGAGGAGCAGGTAGCATTGGCCGCAGCACTGCTTTGGATCCTCCAGCTGAAAGCGATGCTGCCGAATGTGAAGGCCACCATCTTCTATGACTGCTACGCTGCTGGGAAGGCAGCAGATGGGCAATGGGAGGCGCCCAATGAACTAGGAGTGAGGACTTTTCACCTGTACCATGCGATTACTGCCCTCTCGGGCATTGAGCTGGAGATGAATCATGTCAAAGGACACAGTGGGCACCCGTGGAACGAAATGGCAGACTGTATTGCAAGAACAGCGGCCAAAGACAAGGAGATGTTTGTCGGCCCCCCACCGGAAACTATCCAAACATTCTTGCGATCGCAGCTGCAATGGCTGGCACCAGTGATCAAGGCCACAAAGGATGGTGCTCTACCGGTGCGACACGGCTACTTACAATGGAGCGGCCAGCCCTTCCATGACCACCGATTGACCCCCAACGACATCATCCCAGTTCAGGAAAGTGGTGCCGACGTGAATGGACACAACCCGACATTCAGAGTAAGGGCAGCCACCATCAACATCCAAGGAATCTCGGGCAACCACAGATACATTGAGGAGCAGTTGAACGACCTCGGGGTCAACCTGGTCTTCATACAAGAGACAAAGGAAAGACAAGGGATGATACGGGGGCCACACTACCTGAGATTCTCCACCGAGTCGGAAAGACACTTTGGAGTGGCCATATGGATCCACAGGACCATGGGCCTCCTCAACATGGATGGAGGGACGAAGCAGGTTGAAGAGCAGAACGTGGTTACCCTGCTACAAGGGCCGCGAATCTTGGCCCTCAGGATTACTCTTGAGGAAGTGAAGATCGCCCTCATTGCTTCCCACTGCCCTCATGCCGGACGAGCTGGGGAACGAGATGCCCACCTGCAGGAGCTCAAGAAGCTGGCCGGCCAGGCCAAAAACATGACGCTGGTGATGATCGGGACTGATCTCAATGGGAGATTACCACCGAACTACCGGCCAGCAACGGGCTCCCTTGAGTTCGATGAGCCCGACCGAACAGGTGAGCTCATGGCGGACATCATGGCCGAACAAGGACTGTGGGCACCCTCGACCTTCGACGGCATTCATATTGTTGGCGATGGATGTACCCATGTCCATACGACCGGTGCGGAAAGCCGCATTGACTACGTGTTGGTTGGTGGTCGGGCACAGGTGTACAAAGCGGCGAGCTGGGTCAACCAGAACTTCGACAACTGCAGCCCGAACGAAGACCACCGACTAGTGGAGCTCAGCATCTCTGGGCAGCTAGAGGACAGAGACGGCCGAGCCAAACTCCATAGGCATAGGCCACGCTATGACCTTGAAGCTTTGGCAACAGAAGAAGGGACCAAGGCCATGAATGAGGCGATTGCTGCGTTCCCACAGCCACCATGGAGCACCCACCCAGACGAGCATTGCAAGATGCTCGAACAGCACTTGCGAAGGTCCATGGAGGAGCTCTTCCCGAACAAGGCCTACAACAAAGCCTCCTACATCCCTCCGGCGATATGGGAATGGCGAAACAACAAGATGGCCCTCAAGCACCGGACACGGAAGAGGCTGGGAATATGGATCCAAATGCAAAGGGTGGCGTGGAGTAAATGGTCGCAAGGAACTCCCCGAGATGCTGGAGCACAAGCTCAAAAGCAGCAGCTCCTTTACAACTTGATGGCGGCGGCAATCAAGGTCGTGACCGCCAGGATCAAGAAGACTATCACGACGGCAAAGAACGGTTTCCTAAGCAACATTGCGGCGGAAGGCCACCAAAACGTGTCAGTGCTTCTTCAAAGAGCGAAAAAAGCTGGCATAGGAGGGAGGAAAACCCGCCCGATCGTGCGAGCCATGCCCCTCCTCGAAGACCCAAGAACGGGCCAACCCGCAGAAGCCGTGGGGGATAGGGACCGCATCTGGCTGGAGCACTTTGGCAAGCAAGAGTTGGGCACGGTCGAGAAGGTCACGGACTTCATGCAGATCGGCATCACAGGGGGTGACCCTGAGGACGTGCAATGGACATGTCAGCTCCTCCCTGACATCTATGAAGTTGCCAAAACGATGAGAGCCGTCCCTAAGGGGAGAACGGCAGGGCTGGACAATATCCCCAGTGACGTCCTGGCCCGCTGCCCGTGCAGACTGGCAGAAGCAGTTCATCCCCTCTTTGTGAAGAGCCTCCTGGGAGGCATCCAGCCGATACAATGGAGAGGGGGAATCCTCTATGAGGCCTACACAGGATCCGGACTACAATCCCAGGTCGACAACTTCCGGAGCCTTTTCATCTCAAGCTTCCTGGGCAAGTCGCTGCACAAAGCTCTGCGAAATAAGATCCAGCAACAAGTTGAAACTTTCCTACACACACTTCACTTTGGGTCAAGGAGACACTCCCCGGTGCTCTTTCCAGCACTGTTTGTGGCATCACACCTGAGGAGGTGCAAGGCGCAGAGACTGAGTGCCTCAGTGTTGTTCATTGATTCGAGGTCGGCCTATTATAGGCTGGCCAGAGAGCTGGCGACCGGCCCGATAACCAGCGACACCGAGATTGTGAAAATCTTTCGCATGTTTGGACTCCAGAAGGAAGACCTCGATGATCTCATGGAAGAGGTCACAAATGGAGGCATGTTCAGACAAGCTGGAGTACCAGAGGCCTTTCAGAAGGCCACTGGTGATTTTTACAGGATGACTTGGTGGGTCACGAAGTACAGCAATGGAGAATCGCTGTGTCATGCGAAAGCGGGCTCACGCCCAGGGGAAGCATGGGCGGACGTCCTGTTCGCTTTTATCTACACGCGGGTGCTCTACAGGATCCATGAACACCTCGAGGGGGAAGGCATCCTCTTCAAAATGCCCCTGGACAAGGCGGCAGGAGTCCACCCGCCAGGAAATGACACGACCCTCCATGATTGCTGGGACACCACGTGGGCAGATGACACAGCTCTGCCCCTGCAATCTCCCAGTGCAGAAGAGCTCCTGGAAAAGACAGAGCGGCTGAGCTCGCTTGTCATTAGTATCTCCAGGGCGCACTGCTTGGACCCCAACCTCAAGCGCAACAAAACATCGATTGTCTTGAGGCTCACCGGAGCTGGCGCCAAAAAAGCGAGGAGGAGAACATTTGGCAGCGGCAAAGCAGAGCTCTGGCTTGCAGACTTACAAGAAGCGGTGCCAGTCGTCCAGGTCTACAAGCATCTGGGCGGGATGGTCGACGGAGCCATGACAATGAGTCACGAAGTTCGCTACAGAATGTCTATGGCATCTGCAGCCTTCGAGTCGGCCAAGAAGCTCATTCTGCAGAATGAAAGGGTGACCCTCCAAGTCCGAGGGCGTGTCTTTGAGGCCACCGTCACGCCTACGATCTTCAACGTCACACTGTGGACGCCCGAGGGAAAACAATGGGAGAAACTCAGTGACGGGTATTCTCGCCAAGTGAGGAGACTATTGGGCCGCCAAATCGAAGGACCCGACCTCTTCCGCCTCCCGATCTCCATTGCGCACTGGGCCACGGGGTGTTGGCCACTCTACATGATTGCAAAACGAGCGAGACTGAGCCTACTGGTCTCGCTCTGCAAAGCCGGACCCGATGCCCTGTGGGCCATGATCCAAATGGAGGGAACCTGGTGCCAGCAAGCGCTTCTCGACCTACGATGGCTAGTCGATGGTTCTGAGGACCAATGGCCGGCCACGCATAAGGAGAATTGGCCGGAATGGTGGCACCTACTACGGGGACAAGGACAACGAGTCAAGAGGGTCCTCAAAAAGAAATTGGCCAAAGACTTCGCGGACTACAAGCGACAGGAGGCGGAGAGACTCTGCCTTTGGGGGCTCAGCAAGGAGATCGACAAGGACCGGCCGAGAGAGCGGCACGATGTGTCGTGGAGATGTAGGCCATGTGCCAAAGGCTTTGGAAGCCGTGCGGCGCTGTCGGTGCACTTCTTCGCAGCCCATGGAAGGATCGCCCGCTACAGAAAACATGTCCGAGGGACGAAGTGCGCAGCCTGTGCGGTGGAGTTCTGGACAACGGGACGACTCGAAGATCATCTGCGCGCTAGCAGTACCTGTGTGGACCAACTCGAGAGCAAGGCCACGGAGGAAATCGAGATCCAGCCAGGCTACGGCAGCCGCAAACGACGACAAAACGAGGCGGCAAACTACACCCCGGCAGCGCCATCCGGAAGAACGCTGCTGAGTGCCCGGGCAAGGACAATCCAATGCCTTGGCGAAGCAAAGCGTCGGAATGAATGGGAGGAGGCCCTGTGCAAGGGGCTCTCTGACCTCCTCATAGGAGAGCGATGTCCCAGTCATGAAGCAGAGCTACGAAGCCAAATCCGAGAGGGAGTCAATTGCCATCCACTCTACCCGGAGGAGATTCAGAAGGTGATTGACGCGATCCTGGAGGAGGCAGCAAGTCTTCAAAACGATCCGGACCTCAGCCCGTGGGGTATGCAGCAGTACGATGTGATCGTCAAAGCACTGACCGAGTTGTATGACGAGGATGGTGCAGAAGTTGACGATCAAAAATCGGAGGCTGTCCCCCCCTACGCGGAGTTCAAGAAGCACATCTCAGAGTACGATTGGCAGCGCGCCTTTCAAGAGCACAGGCAGGGACACGAGACCCGCGGAGAGTCACTTTTCGAATTGGGCGATGACTGGGAAGCTGCATGGCATCGTCAAATGAGTGACTTGAAGATTGCAGCCGTGGCCCGTGACCTGTGCAGCCTACTGCCGCAGCCTTTGCAAGATGCATGGCAGGCGATTAAGGCACGGAGGGATGTGCGTATCAGAGCGCCAGAAAATTTCTGGCGCTCCCTGCTCTCTAGGCCATTTGGCCTCTTCCGAGAGCCTGTATGCAAGGGATAATTAGGCTGCGCAAACCACTGACAGCACGGAAATGCCGAAATGTATGTATGTATGTATGTATGCATGTGTGTATATATATATATTATATGTGTATATATATATATATGCAGGCCGGAGACCGGACAACGCATCTTTCATACGGGCTACCCCAAGCGGAAGAGCTCAGCTTGCCAGGTACCACCCCGGCCCTCCCCCCGCTACAGTGACCCACATGAAAGGAGACATCGAAAGCACCTGCGAAGGATGCCCCAAAGGCGCGCATGTCGGTTGCATTTTCTTGTTGGGCCATTGCTCGAAAATTGGGGAGCTTCGTCGCGTTGAGGTGCTTGGGTAGACCGGGCTTCTCCAGTTCATGTATATGCGGCAATGAAACTTGAGCAATGTTTCAACACTTTCCCGAATTTTGTTGAGTGTTTAGGTCGTCGGAAGTCGGTCAACAGCAGCAGATGATTCACTAGCTGGACAACATGTTGCAAAAGAACGTTAGTCATCTAGTCATATTGCAATATATGAACTCAGCAGCCCGCGGCGGCGGCCTGAGAACCTACAAACCCCATCAGCTCTAAATGTCCATCCTTGAAAGAAAAGCCCGAAGCGCAAGCCCGTAACTTTGACGATCCGACATCCACACTCGTCAGAGCCGGCAGCCCGCAGAACCACATTCAAGTTCACACAAGTGGCACTATATTTTCCGCCCAATTCTCATCAACGGAGCATGCGCACGCGAGTCACAAAAACAACAACATGCAGACTTTGGATTTAGGGATACGGCTTGAGGATCTAGGCAATTTATGGATGGGGTGTGAGGTTTGGGTTCTGTGTAAAAAAGGTAGTGTTATCTATAACGCGGCCTGCGATGTGATTCACATGAAAGGAGGCGTCGAAAGCACCTGCGAAGGATGCGCCAAAGGCTCGCATGTCAGTTGCATGTGCTGGGTGATGGTTACATCCGCTCCAAACAGCTACATCCAGGCCTACAACATTGACAATCCAACCTCCGCACTCAGGCTAAGGCGGCAGCCCAAAGAACGGCTTGCCTGTACAAATGACCTTACACTTTCGAGTCCCGTCAGTGGAGCTTTCGCAGCCGAGACAAACAAGACACCAGCATGTGGATTTAAGGGTACAACTCGAGAACTCAGGGAATTTAGGGATGGGGTTTGAGGCTTGAGTTCTGCATACAGGGGGCCAGCTAAATCTAGTTACCAGTTACAATTAAACCGTAGAACGTAGAACACATTGCAAGCCCTAGGGCTTCGTAGAACCTGTCCAACTCGTGCCTGTGGCATCAGCTTTGAGGCGGCAGGAAGAACAGACTTGTCCAAGTAATCATCGCAAATAGGAGCCTTCAGTCTGTTTTGAGCATTCACTTCGTGGTGCCTACATGCAAGCCTGCGGTGCCGCCATCTATGCAGAAATCTGCCGCTAAGCCGATAGTCCTGAGAAAACCGCCGCAATTGGCTGCGAGAGTCACGCAAGCTCCTAGGCTAGGGTTTCATGTTTGGGCTGCATTTGATAGTTCCAGGTCTTAGTGCTATTCGACAGGAGACTCCGAAAGCACCTGCGAGGGATGCGCCAAAGGCTTGCGCGGGAGTTTCATGTGCAGAACAATTTATTTCGGAGTTCTGGGGTGCCCAGACCCTTCGGCACTTAGGCTTTATCGTCCCATTGAAATTTAGCTTGGTCCGGAGGTTCTGAAGAAATAGACGGGATCCAGCAACTCGAGCATCTGCTAGACTTTGCACATGTTATCCCACTTCTCTGTAGTTCATATGCCGCAACTCTACAACATGGGCGTGCAAGCATTTGGGTCGTAGCACCTGCGACCGTTAACCTGCAAATGTACGCCTTACCCTGAGTGTTCGGAGTTGGTTAATAGGAGTTACTAGGAGCTGGAATACTTGACAGTATCTCGTTATAGTGCCGTTCTACCTGCCCTGCCGCCGAATTCAAAGCTGTGAGCACAACGAGGTGCCAAGCTAGATTCCTGAGCAAATGTGAGATTTGGAGTATGCTGAAAACATCGCCAACAAGGTGGTAGAAACGCTTTCCGCTTTTACGAAGCCCGCTCTGACAGAGATGTCAGCTGATAACATGTGAGGTCTGGGGTCAGCATCAAGCCTATAGACTTGAACCCCAAATCCACAACCAATGACCTTGCGAGATTGCCAAAGCGTCTTCTGCTTCAGATGCGGGAGGTGCACCGCAGGCTCGCCGGTTGAAGGTGAAGTTTTGTAGGCGGCGTTCATGTCTGGGCTGGAGTCCTTTAATCGTGGCGGGTTTCTATTGTGTATCAGCCGTGCATTCAGTTGCTTGACATCACGAATTTAGGCGTTCTGGCTGCATAGCTTTAGTTTTCGTGCCTACGGGCCACCGCAGCTGTGCTGCATTGGGACGTTTTAGCAAGTCTTGACGGGTAAAGTTCAACCGTGAAGCCTGCACCCTGAAGCCTAATAGCGTGCATGGAGACGTTCATGGTTTATGGTTGTTATGCTCGCCAGGCTCCAGAGGCATGGTACTGGACCTACCAGTGCCGGAGCATGATTATCAACATGTTCCAGTCTGGATGATTGGATATCATCGCGACCACATTCGAAGGGGATGAAATCCATCAGACTGGGTGTTGCGGCATGAAACAGGCTAGTCACAGGCTGCCGACGAAGAAGGAGAGGGAAATAAGATGCCAGGGTTTATGGCGTACGGGAGGCATACAGGGTGACCATGTTAATTTTGAAGCCGGAGCTACAAGTCAGAATCACTTGTTCCGACCCTCTCCGGACGACTCCTAAACCCCTGACTTCCTTTTCTGGGCCATTGTGACAAAGTTCCACCAGCGAAGAAGTAGTAGTACTCGTCCTCGTCGTAGTAGGTTGCAGCAGTTCTCGTCGTAGTAGCAGTAGTCATCGCCGTCGTCGTCGCAGTAGTACTTGTAGCACTAGTAGCAGCATCTGGAGGAGGAGGAATGGTTTTAGTAGAGATAGTAGTAGTCGACGTCGTTGTCGTCGTTGCAGTAGTCGTGGTAGTCGTAGTCGTACTCGTCGTCATCGTAGTCGTAGCAGTAGTAGCAGTAGTAGTAGTAGTAGTAGTAGTAGTAGTAGTCGTGGTGGTGGTGCCAAACATGGTGACAGGTTTGTCTTGCGCTTTCTCGGACCAACGTGTAAGGCGTAAGGCTTTCACGGAAAGACTTTTATGGTGTTTGTGTGTAGACCTGAATATTTATATTACAACAGTATAGGGTCGACTTGGGTTTGGGTAGACATTCATTATTTTTGATGGGGATGACTGGATGACTACGCTTCTGACCATCATGTCACCAACACCGATTACAGAGAAGGCGATGGACTGTCCTGAGTCGGCCTTCGGCTTGTTTCAGTGAAAGCTGAGAGTCACTAGTCTCTCCACCAAATCCCACCCCGGTCTTCGGGGAATGAGGGTTGAACTCAGACGTCCTGCAAACTGATGCAAGGACGGCCATGGGCTGGGTGCTTTGAGGACCTCGCAGCGATTGTTTTGTGGTGAAAAAACCGTGGGCTGCTTTAGGGTGTTGCTGATGCTTGGGTCGTGGACCCCCATCCCCGGACCTTGACGTCAGTTTTCAGTTAGAGCTGAACGTTCGCAAAAGGTAGATATCATGGTTAATGCTTGACACGCTGTAATCATGTCAACCCTACACGTCGAGGTAGGCACGGATGTTGACGCTTTCATCAATCTTTCGTTTGTTGGCAAGGGCTGCGCAAATAAAGCCTCAGGTTTGCAGCAGGGGGCGTGGCCCTCAAACCGTGCATTCCCTCATCGTGCATGCATACATGATAATTACATTACGACGATTACCCGAAAGCCCAGTTCTAATGAGTGAGGCCTCCGTATTTAGGCCGCTTTAAATCCATAGACCCTGCAGCTCGGGCTTGTAAGTTTTAGAGGTAGCATCCGATATACCAGGCCACGCTTCGGGCATTTAGGCTAAGTTTAGGCTTTCTGGCGTTCGCTGAAGGACGGCTGATGGTCTGCAAGGTTGGATCCTAAACACCAAACCCGTAAACCCTGAGACCATGAGACCCTAAAAGCCCACAGAGGAACCCTTATGTAGAACCCTTACAGGAAGCCTTAAGGGTTCCGGAACGTAACAGTGGGCCCGGGCCCGGCTAGCTAAGGGCGAGGCTACCAGGGGCAGGTACCGTTCATAGTTAGCATGAAACGGAGTCAATAAACGCTGTGGAAGTCTCCAAAAAGTTATGCCGCCATAAGTCCTAATCATTGGACCCCACATGTTGGCTCCCCGAAGTCTGGCTACAGCCAAGCGCACCTAAGGGTCCTGGCCTGAATCCCCGTATTCCTGAAGCCTGAAACATCACGCCTTGAGGTGATTCCATGGCTGTAAAGTTCTGACGAGGAGAACATTAAGCCACGTAAACACCTTCGGAATCCCACCAGCCTTTGCCCCGCAAACATATTTGCAAGCTTGATAAGAGATCCCTCATACCCTGCTAAGGAACCTTACTCTTATTCATCAAGGCCACTAGATGCGCCGAGGCCGCGTCCGCACCACTGCCACTGTTCTCGGCATCGGGAACCCCAGCCAGGCCCGTGCGATTAAGAAGAAAGCTAGGAAATGCCGTGATGCACCGATGCGCATGTATGTCGGTGTGTTTGTCTGCGTGTGTACGTATACGTGTATGTAAGTAGATGGAGTATGTGTACACCTGACTGACTGATTGACCCCTTAAGTAGCTACATCTATAAGATAATAAATCGTCAAATGTACAAATGTATATATGTATATACGCTTGCATTTACTTTTGTTGTTTATCTATTTGTGTATGTAAACATATATCTATATGTACACATGTGTTTTGTTTACCAGAGCCTTTACAAGTTTGTCTGTACTGGAATAAGGGCATGTAGTGTTCAAGGGCAGAAGAGCTTAAGCTCATGGGTTGCAGGGTTTCGGAGGCTTCGAGCCCTTGGTGTTCGTCTGGTACCGGATTCGAGTTGTCCCGAAGTTGCACGCTTCCAACGCTAGAGGCCTAGCCCCAAACCACAAGCCATTGCGTCTTCCGGCTTCAGATGGCTTTCCTCACCGTTTGCCACTGTTGCTACAGCTTTGCATTGTGAGGGAGCCTGCGAGACGCACCCCACCCCCCCTCCCCCCCCAAATCCAAAGCTGTAGTGCCTTTGCGCGTGTGTGCACTTGATGTTCCTCTTCGGGGTTCCTTTCAGGGTGTAAGACTTGATGCTGCTGTGTATGAGACGCGTATGTCGTTTGGAGTGTTGCGTGGGTTCCAGGGTCGAGAATCCTCAACCTTGAGCCCAGAAACCACATTTGTTGACACTCATGTAAGCCTAAGGGCCCAGAAACCCCGCAAGGTCCTCGCCGAATACAAGCCTGAGATCTCAGTTCCCGTCGTCATCCTCTGCGAGCCGAAAGGTGCGGGCAGCATTCTCTTCTGTCGGGCTGAGTTTCGTGTTATCAAGTACGGCGAGGGTTTGATTGGGTTCCATTCTTTTGGACGGCTCTAGAACTGGGAGTCCGGTTTAGTTCGCATTCGGGGGCAGGATTCAAATCGGGCTTGCATCAGACTGAGTAATGTTTACCTGTATGACCTCCGAGGCTCCTGTATCCATGGCTCTACGTTAAGCACGGAAGCCCGAAAGCCCCCAACCCTTTAACATCAAATCCTGAAGTTTATGAGTCTGCCAAGCCAATGCTCTACACACCCTAAACCCTAAACCCTAAACCCTAAACCGAAACGCCCGGGACCTAGATCTTCACCCTGAACCCTTGAGTCTCAATCCGTCTAAAGCCTAAGACCGCCGTGAACCTTGAAGCTCCGAAAAGCACTGCCCCGAACCTCATCACGGTAGAGCCCTGAACCTTATGTCCGGCACTTCGGTTGCTTTGAAGTAAGTTCTTATCTATTGTGCCTCGCATAAGCTACAGGAGCTTAGTGCTCGATAGGCTCCTACATCTGAGAGTGTAAACCGTCAAGCTCTCTTCCCAAACTCCTCATCACCAAAGCATCATATCCGCACATTCTGAACCCCAACTCCTTACGCTCTGAGCCCGACGCCTGCATGACCCTGCGCCCTACTTTCGGTTATTCGACTGCCCAGGTCCCCTGAATTCTCAGTACAAGCCGTGCGATCGAAAGTTTCCAAAGCACTTGAACCCTCAATAAAATCCGTGAGTTTTAGTGCACGGAAGCTCAGAAGGTCACGACTTCTTCGCCCGCTGCCACCTCTTTGGTGATGTCTCCCAGGCCTCTCTTGGAGTGTTGGGGCTCCTTCTAGGGTGTAATGCACATTAAAACTTGCAGAGGGCCAATGGCTAGGGTTTAGAGCTTGCAGCGGTTGACTGAGTCTAGGACCGTTTATGAGCTAGAGGTTTCAGAGGAAAGCCCCCAGCCTGAGCCTCTGGCAACGCACGACAGTCAGCACAGGGCGGCTTGTTTGCAAGGCCCGCCAGTGCGATCCTCGAGGCTCTATTCGGATCTGGGCTCCCACACACCCGAAGGCCCCTCCAAGCAATGCAGCAACCCTGAACTTGAAGCCCTATAGACGGTACGTGACACACTGCTTGCGAGCGACAAGGCACACAGGGAAACGCCGACTCAACCATAGCAAAGACAGACAGGCACGTATGGAGCAACCCGATCGAGAGCGAGAGAGAGAGAGAGAGAGCGAGAGAGTAGCACGACAAAGAAGAAGCAGAGAGAGGGCGAGGAGCGCGGAGAAGAGAGAGAGAGAGAGTGAGGTGTGCTTGTATGTATGACGGTATGCATGCATGTATATGTAGTGTAATGTAATGCAGTGTAATGTAACGTAATGTATGTAATGTAATGTAATGTAGTGAAATGTAATGAAATGTAATGTAATGCAATGTAATGTAATTGAATGTAATGTAATGTAATGTAATGTAATGTAATGGAATATGTAATATGTAATGCAACATAATACGTGATGTAAATAGAATGTAGTGTAATGTAATGTAATGTAATGTAATGTAATGTAATGTAATGTAATGTAATGTAATGTAATGTAATGTGATGTAATGTAATGTAACGGAATGGAGTGGAATGTAGTGGAATGTAATGTAATGTAATGTAATGTAATGTAATGTAATGTAATGTAATGTAGTGTAATGTCTGGTAATGCAATGCAATGTAATGCAACGTAATGGGTTGCAATGTAATGAACTGCAATGTAATGTATTGCCATATAACGTAATGTAATGTGATGTGGTGTGATGTGATGTAATGTAATGTGATGTAATGTAATGTAATGAAATGTAATGTAATCTAATGAATCTAATGCAATGTAATGTAATGTAATGTAATGTAATGTAATGTAATGTAATGTAATGTAATGCAATGCAATGTAATGTAATGTATGTAAGTATGTATGTATTTATGTCTGTATGTATGTCTGTATGTCTGTCTGTCT
>CAJNDV010033326.1:25482-35589 GCA_905221635.1 Symbiodinium sp. CCMP2456
GTAAATGTAATGTAATGTAATGTAATCTAATGAATCTAATGCAATGTAATGTAATGTAATGTAATGTAATGTAATGTAATGTAATGTAATGTAATGCAATGCAATGTAATGTAATGTATGTAAGTATGTATGTATTTATGTCTGTATGTATGTCTGTATGTCTGTCTGTCTGTATGTATGTACGTACGTATGTGATGTACGTACGTGTGTTGTATTCTGTATGCGGCGTATGTTGTATGTATGTATGTATGTATGTATGTATGTATGTATGTATGTATGTATGCATGTATGTAGTGAGTCATGCTGCGTATCGAAAAGACAGTCCGAATAGTGTGATATCTGCACGCTCAATCACATAGATGTGTGCTACCTCCGGATTGCAGCGCTCAGATGTGCTCTGCCACACGACGGCGCATCGACTTCCTCTGGAGGCTGGGAACATGGAGTTTCGGACCTCAGTTTGACCTTCGTGCATGACTATTCTCGTTGGTCGTGAAAGCTGGTAACCCCACGCGTATCCCACAATTCCTGCCGTTTCGGAATCAGAATGAGGAATGTGTCCTGGACTGCCGGCAGGTCGTAAACCCGATTTTGCCGGACTGGAGAGTGGGATGCCCTTGTGGCCGAGATCTTCGTCGGTTTGTTTACATTTAATAAGGTCTTCGGGCTTAGGGTATGTGTGTGCTCACTTGATTTTCCATACGACAGAAAGGAAACACTAGATGATAGGGAACCTACGCCTTCGTTGCGATACGAACCCGACCCTATCAATCTGTTCCTAAGCCTATGCCCCCTAGGCCGAACCCTAAACATCTACACTCCAATGCCCGAAACCCTAAACCCTCCAAATCCTAAAGCCCCAAACCGAAGACCAGAATCAGTCGGAAGGCTATGCATCGGTCCATACTCCTGCTTACGACGGCAGGCGGAGGGGGCCTTCGGAGTCGCGATTGGCCATGTTTTGGCTGGTGTTCATAGCCATACAGGTGTCGGAATAGCTAGTAGGAGTGGTCCCTTATAGTCCTTAGAATATATCACAGTCGTCACACCTATAGATGCTTCAGGGCTGAGTTTCGGTTTCGTGTTTCAGGTCTGTGGATGGTTTGAGTAAGTAAGGCCCATATTCGGGGTCAGGCTTGGTCAGGTTTAGTATAAGGAGAGGCCCAAGGCCCAGAGACTAAGGCCGACGAAGGTGAGCGAGCCACAAGTACGCCTGCACGGATCTTAAACCACAAACCCGTGCTTCTTTGCTGTCAGCATTGCACCGCTCTCAAGATTACCGCCATGACTGCTATGACTATCCCTAGCAGCCCTAGCAGCTGTTCCACAGCACTCCGTTGATGATCATCGGCATGCAAAGTACGCCTGAACTGAGCTCCAGCCTCAGCCCTTCGCCTTTTCTGAAACCTTCTGCAATCCAGATGAGAAATCCGAAATAGATCACACTGTTGCAAGCGTTATCCTCATGACCGTCGACGTAATGGCTTTGAGACCTGTACAGGATCGGTACAGTGAAAACTGCAAAGAAGAAGCACATCAATCGCCGAAGCCGTCCCAACACAAAGAAGGCGAAGACAGTAGCAGCCCACTCTTGGTCAAACTGCGAACTACGAAGCATTGAAGTTTCGCAAACACTTAACGACACCAACCCTCTCAAGCCCTATACCATCATGCCTAAACCGTGCAGCTAGCGTGTTACATTTTGTGACTCAAGCAGCCATTGCCCCATGCTCTCACGACAGAGGAGCTCGAGGCTAGGCGCGGGCGGCGGAGGCTCGCTGGTTGCCCCGTGGATGAAGAGGGTTAAGGGAAAACCCCGGGTCGTGTTGGTATGCAGATGGGAATCGTGTTCTGATGTCAGGGAGGCAGGAATCAGGGCTCCAAGCATTTCTTGGGTTTAGGGTGCAGGGTTTTGCGTTCCACTCTGGAGCTTGTGGCCTTACAGCAACCCTCATACATCTTTGAACGGCTCTTCGTGAGGTGCGAAATACCTGCTGGCAGTACGGGCTGCAAGATCCCGAAGAAAAGGAGCGCGTTTCGGGGACCTAGAGCTCAGGCACAGTCGGTGCCGGTCCCTCCACCCTCCTGGGCGACGGGCGTCAGCACGCCTGGGGCAGGCCGAAGTGGTTGTAGGCTCTGAACAATGAAGCCTAAACCCTACGAAACAAGAGCTTTGTTTCAGCGGAATTTCACAGCCTCAGCCCCAAACTTCAGTGTTAAGTTTGGATTCGGGGCTTGCAAGCGGTTTAGTGCCACAGCTTTGCAGATTGGCTCTGGTTAGAGGACAGGGTAGTTTGATGGTTCGGAGTAGCAACTGGAGCGCAGGAATCGGGAATCGGAAACTTCACTTTCCCCAATTTTGCCACCGTATCTGTTGCAACATACAGTAGAAGCCCACAAGTTGGAAACCTAATAGCCTCAATCCTTGATAATAGTAATGTATAGGGAACCCCAGCATTAATTGTCATAAATCCGGTTTCAAACTTTATGGGGTTTACTTTAGACAGCTGGTCCGCTGAATCCAGAACCCTATATATCAACCATAAGCCTAAACCCATATACAAAAAGCTCCAACATCCTGCCACAGGAAGCCCCATCCAGACGACTGTGATCCGATCTGCACCTACCGCAGAGGCGAAGTGGGCGGATCGCTTATTTGTGTTTTCCTATGACCGATATGAGTAACATAATTCTGCTAGGGGTTCAGGGCTCAGGATTTATAAGCTGACGGTTTGAGGGCTGTCAGAGCTAAGGGAAAAGCCAGCCATGGTGTGCAGACTACTGGGCGGGGTTTATGGCGCATCGCACGGTTTAGGATTTTTGCCCAAGGGGGAATACAGGAACACTGGAGATGAACTATGGTCTAATATATCGGCTGCACCGTTGATCTACATCCTAAACGCTTGTTCAATGCACTGAGCATCGCTTTGTCCATGCTGCAGTTGCTTCTGCCCTGACTTCCCAAGCCACGTGACAGATTCAAGTAGTGGTTTAGGGTTACCCGAGCAACACACCTACAGCCCATTTTGCCATCATCTTCGACTGAAGCCGCAAGCCCTTGAATGAACTTTCACCCCAAACCGAAGCTTCAAAGTTGACACGCAAGAACTGGAATTCTGGACCCGAAGCCCCAAAGCCGGGCACAGGGGATGCCCAGCCTTTTGAATCTGCACCCGAAACCCTTAACCTTGAATGCGATTTGTAGACTGTATAATTCCTCTACTTGCTAAACCGGAGAAGGGGACGAGGTCATCCTGTGGCTTGGCAGTGCTGCCGAACTGAAGGACATTACGAGTAGACTCCAAAATGCCGGACAAATCCTTCGTTGCTAATGGGTCTAGGATTCTGCGCAGATCAGGGGATCAAGTCAGCCAGGTGTCAAAGCTGACCTCTGACGGCGTGCACGCTGCACAGCGCGGTGCCCAGCAGGGGTCTTTCCGCAGCCTTCATGTTATCTATGGCCGTATAGTATATATTCAGACACGGCCGCGTCGACTGGTCGTGCGGAGATCTCTGAATTAATAGTGGTCCATCTCTGCCTAAATGATTTACCCGGTTAAGCACAAGAGAATTGCATGCATTCAGACTAGAGGCGCTTGGGCACATGTACGTATATGCATGTTTAACACAATGAGCTGTGGTGTGTACGGTTTACTGGAGCATGGTGCAGTGCAGTCCGAAGTATGACGCAACATGGGTACGTGTATGTTGATGGAGTGTATACAGATCTCAAGTGACAACAGAATTACGCATCTTTGTGCAGACATATGTGTACGAACATGTCGATGCAGCACCCGCTCCTTTCCGAAAGGCCAACGATCTCCTCGCTGATCCCTTTCCTCCTGGTGGCAGACGGAGGCTGAATCAATCAGATCCTTCCACGGGCTTCAGTCATGCAGCTCTCATGGCAGCAGCGCCATACAGACCGCTGAAACCCATTCCAGCTCCGGTGCCCCAAAGGAATCATCTGTCTGGCCTTCCCGCGCAGAACCAAAGCCACGATCCCCACGATCGCCCCACCGCTCCACGAGGCCTGCAGCTGAAAGCCGGTGACCTTGGCCCTGGCGCCCCGACCAACCAGCCTGGTCGGGGGCTCGGTTTGTTGGGGTTTTCTTGGAATTGTGTTAGGGTGTTTTGGGGGATATAGGGGTTACAAAATGCTTTGGTAATGAAGACAGTTCGCGAAGGAGCGGTGTTCAGCGTCACAGGCAGGAGACAATGTACACATTCTATTTTCAGTATATCATATTGTATTGTATTGTACTATGTTGTATTATATGATCTCATTATACAATTTCGTTGTTGTCATATTGTGATCTACTATTTGTACTTCTGGCTTTCAAAGTGTAGTTCTTCGGGCCTAGGCTTCAGGGTTCAGGGTGTGCTTCAGTATGCAGAGTTTCGACTGTCTAAGGCTTTTTGGCTTCAGCGTGTCGGGCTTGAAGCTTGCCTGGAGTTTTTGATTTGAGGGGTTCTGGTTCAGACTTGTGTTGAAACCTGAGCACTTTCAGGTATTTTGTTTGAGGATACCGTCTTACCCTAAACCGCCTAAACACTAAACACCTAAACCCTAAACTCCTAACCGGTCCTAACCCTAAGCCGTGGCTTTGTTGAGGCCTTGCCAAGACGAACCAGGGAGCGGCGCAGCCGCGTACCCAATAAATCAATTCCAGATGACCTTCAGGGCTTTGGGCTCATGCTTGCCATTAGATTAGATAATAGGTTCAGGGTGTAGGGTTTAGGAGATCTTCAATATCTAGCATAGAAGTCTCGGTGCTGTTAAAGAACTCCCGGGGCAAGCATTGCTGAGAATTCAGACCCCTATGTCGGAGTAATGCCGAAGCCCCTGCACAGAAGCCATGAAGGTCAACACTGAAAGCCCCAAGCCCTAAACTTCACCCAGAGACTCCAAAACCTCTGAGTTCAGGAATCTACCTAGAGCGATACACGGATCAAATGCATGGAGCTGTATTCCTTTTTTACGTACGGGCGGGCAAGCCCCTCAGAAGTGATGCAGCTTCCATGTTGGAAGCCTATGGAAGTTTGGCAAACTTCAATTCCAGGGGTAGCCCTGCGCTGTCAAGCAGACAACCAGGCATGCATCACCATCATTTGTAAAGGTTACTCTGCCAAGAGGAGCTACGATGGTAAGACTCATCGAGTCAGCGTTGCATAGACATGTATGACCGTGTCACTTGCAAAGTGGACATACATGTTACGGATGTGGGCACAGAAGCTCAAAAGGTAAATCCTTTGACGACATGTGCATGTTGTCACTGGGCGCTTGCCTGATGTTCCTACATGGGGGTTTCCGAAAATAGGGGACCCTAATATAGTACCCTAAATAGTAGGATCCTTATTATAAGGACCCCAAAAAGGTAGCCCTTATTTTCGGAAACTCCCAGATCGAGCTGAGCACCGAGATGCTGAGCAGAACATCTTCTGATGTGCAACCCTTTAAGCCCTAACCCACCGAGCCTTCATGGGGGTTTCCGAAAAATAGGTGTACCTTATTTTGGGGTCCTTATAATAAGGATCCTACTATTTAGGGTGCTATATTAGGGTCCCCTATTTTCGGAAACTCCCTAGTATTGAACCACTCCACCCTTCAAGGTGTCGGGACCCTTTGAGTTCGGAAATGCCAACTCTGAGGCCCTTCTACCGCTTTACAAACCACACTCACCCCTATACATCCTAAATCCCAGGACCTATATTCGAGACCGCAAGAGCAGAAAAGCTTTGAGGCTTCAGTTCGTGTGGGGCTTTGGTGTTTTCGAATTTGAGTTTTAGGTTGTGACACGTTTTTGCTTTGGGTTTAAGGTTTAAGTTTTATCTATGACATACATGCAGATGGTGACCCGAACAAGACCAGACTTTGGGAGACACATGCTGGCGTCGTAGCCACTGAGCTACAGTTCGGGCTTGCAGGGCTTAGGGTGCCCTTCCAGGTGGTTTTATGCATCGCTTGTCGCTGCTCAATGGCTTTTGGGTCTTGAGGGCTATCGGGTGCTGAGAAACGTTGGAACTCTATCGTCTCAATGCCGGACGTCGAAACCCTTCTCCCCCGAGGTGCACGATGTCTTGCCCGTCCAACAGTGTGTGAGATGTGGCAAGTAAGGAGACTCCGGCGTATGTCCTTCAACCCACCCAGGCTGCAGACTTGTTATTCTGAGTGGCACCCCAAGCCCTGAAACCCTGAAACTAAACTAAAGCCGCCCGACTACCAAACTAAACCAGGAACCCAAAGCTCAAAACTAAACATAAAGCCCTAATCATGGAACCAAGGAACCCAAAGCCCAAAACTAAACATTAAGCCCTAATTATGGAACCAAAATCTTGCCACTTTGGGGCACACCTTGGCCCAGGCCAAAGAAGCTCGCCTCCCTGCTGCAGTCGGATGTGTCACCACGGTACCAAAGGCGCGGTCCGGTTTTAGGAATAGTAGTGGTAGAAATAACAGTAATAATGCTTGTAAGAACAATAAATAAGACTCATGATAGCAGTAATAACAGTCTGCACAGTAAACATAACAAGAGTATGAACAATAATCATGACAACAATTAATAAGAATAGTTTGTATGTATGTATGTATGTCCCAGAACCTACCATCATAGACCCTGAGCCAGTTCACTGCGGCGCGCTCGGAAGACTTCTGCTTCTTCGCCCCGATCCTCTGTTCAACTGGGAAACACTAGCCCCAAAGCCCCCAACCCTAAATCCTACCACTCCCTGTAGGAACCATTACGGGCACCTCGATAGCAAGCCTTATTGTGATCTCCAGAAAGTTGGAACATGGTTTGCATGAGGATGATTAGTGCTGGGATCCCTTTTTGCGTTAAGGACGTGAAGACAATCTTTTCCAACTTTCTGGCTTCTACTTTATAGGAACTTGTGTGGCCGAAGCCTTTGTAAAGCTGCCAAAGCAGCCCGCAGGTCGGGCACCAAGCAGGCCAGGGCCTGTGGTTTAGCATATTCAGGTGTAAGGGTCAGGTTCAGGATAACATTTAGGATTCAGGGTTGTGGGTTCAGGATTTAGGGTTTAGGGCTCCTTTGGAATTATCGGTTTTCTCGGGTCATCTCACTTTGTCTTCCCGATGGGCGACATGCAGTGGACACACGGCATGGGGTGCGGGCATGTGATTAAATGGTTCTACATGGGCTTGCCTCGGGATTCTAGTAATATTTTTGCATAGCCGGCTAGGGTCCAAAAATGAGGAGGAAACAAACAGAAGCAACGTTCTAAGCGGTACGTATGAATAGCCTTCCGGAGTACGACTGATGCTGTGGTGACCCACCAAACCGTTCGGGGTAAAGGGGTCATTTTTAGGGTCTCAGAGATTGGGGATCAAAAAAAGCCTATGGTTTGTGTTTGCGTCTTGGCCTGGGCGTGCAGGGTTGAAGGATTGGCTCATGGGATCTCTGATTAGGATTGAAGGCATTCAGGGTCGAGGGTGTTGTGTTTAGGGCTTTGGGACTGGGTTCAGGGTGTAAAGTCAGTGTAGAGCTCGAGTTGAACTGAAAGCATCCAGGGTTGGGCGCCTTTCGACGGCCGCTGAGCGGTAATTCTGCCGCTTATCATAAATCGCTTGGTGTTTGCCATAGACGAACCTGGCTTGGTGCGTCCCCCACTGTTTCCAACAGCATCGGCAAGAAATTGCATCATATCTCCAAATCACCAGACCGTTGGTTCACGGTTCTGGCCTGAGCGGCGAAGCTCAAACCCTGAGCCTTGAGCCAGGATTACTGAACATAAGTTTGTTAACCCTAAACCCTGAGCTCCCTTAGAGCGACGCCCGGTGAGGTGCGACAGCAGCGACTGGCTAAGCCACTGCCCAACCAAGCAAAGAAAACCCAGGACTCTGAGGACCGCATGGGAAGTCTTGGTGCGATCCAGGCTTCATGATGGCGGTTCTGATCAGACTGACCGAAATGCTTATGCCACTTTGGGTGAATACTGCACTATCGCGAGTGTCGAAGAGCAGGTTGATATGTCTACAACCGAAGATGAACGAAAACAAGCTCTGAACCTGGACGGACAGGACGGCTACTGGGAGGTTGCCAGAGAAGGCCCCTTGCAGCAAAACTCGATTGGTGCAGCCTTCAGGCTTTTGGGTTTAGGGTTCATTGTCGAAGGTCCCTATTTAGATGCACGTAGAGCGAAATCCAACAGGGCTTCCTTCTTAGGGGTGCATTGTTCGAGTTCAGGACTTACGGTAGAGAGCAAGTGCCATGTAGGCTTTCTTGGTGTTGCTGGTGGCAGCTTGTCGTATTTGGCCCCACGGCCGCAGCCAAAACAATCTCTAAGTAGCCATGTCCATGAGCTCCAACACCTAAACTGTGAACCTAAACCATAAACCCTACAAGCCCCTAGAGACCAGAAGCTCTGTTCAAACCCAAAAAAGTCTCAAGGCCAAGGCTTTTAACGAGAGCTTGAGACCTTGGCTGCTAAGCCATGGGCCCTACAGGCCTGAAGATACTCTAAGCCCAAATCCAAGACCCTGAGCCTTAAGCCCTTAAACCCTGAAATCCTGAACTTCCTTCAGGCCTTCAGGAGTTCATCTACTCGGTTTAGGCGGCTGTTACGCTGCTTTCCGGGCTCGGTTGACGGTTTGGGGTTCAGGGTTTTCCGGATTACAGGGTTTAGTGTTCAGGCTTCAGGGTGTATTCGTCAATCTGAGACTTACAGATGTCAGCTTGCGACCTCCAGGGTTTTGGGGTTAAAGGTAGTGAATCAGTGCAGAGTTGAGCGGCATGCTTCGAATGTGATGGCATCACAACATTGGTTTGGCTTATGGGGGTGTTTGTGTGTTGACCACGGACGGAGCTGTGGGCTTCGAAAGTTTGCTGGTGTCATGTAGTCTTACCAAGAAGACAGAGGTCTGCGACCGAGTGCAACTGTCGAGGTTGAGCTTTTGGGATCCGTGGTTACACGTAATATGAACTATCTGTATATGTATACGTATAGTATATATGCAAAGAGCTGTGGCATTCGTCCTTCAGGGTCTATGAGGTTTGAGCTTGCGCTCAGCATTTGACCTTTAACCGCTGAGCCCAAAACAGCCTTTGATCCGTAAACCCCGAAGCACGACGAGGCCGAAACTCGAAGTACAGTATCTGATCGTCGAAGAGCTCGTGCACGATTGGAGCCATCCCACTCCCGCTGCGTCACCAAGACGAAATTCCAAAAGCAGAACGGCATGGACTCCTTTTTACAGTCGGTCTAAGTTTGTTAATTCAGCGGATAAGCTCCATGCAGGCTTTAGTCTTTGGGGTTTCAGGGTTAAGGGTGTCATCGAATTATGGTCCCTCATGTCTTCTGGGCAGCTCTCCATTGCAAGCTGTTTTGCTCTAGAATCCTGTCTTTGTTGGCCCTTACAGTGGAGTCTGCTTTGCAAGACTATTATCACATTGGGTAATCTAAACGAAGTGGATCCCTCTCTTCGCCGGTACTACCCGTACAACTAACACAGGAACCAAGGCTATCGCTAGGAAACACTCTGAGTTGCCCAAGGCCTGACGCAAACTTCCAAAACCAGAACATAGGTAGGTGCCTTAAATGTCTACTCTGGGATGTCGCGGTACATGACAGTAGAATTATATACGGACGGCAAGGGTATAGTACTTCGAATGATTCAAAACCTTATACCACCCCCCAAAACAGGTTTTACATTTCCGCTTGGTGTCGCTTTCCAGTCGCAGAACCTCAGAATTGTGCGAGTTTCACCCCTTCTCATGGGGCCAGGCAGAATGACCTACATGAGTGCTCGCACGCGATGCATGCAAGCTGAAACCAAACCGCAAACCCCGATCCAAGCACTCTGCTTCGAAACACAATTGTCTGCTTCATGGCTCCTTCAAAGCTACACATAATTATGCTTGACGTATACTTCATATTCCTCTTCCTTTTGCTGTTCTTGCCGCTGCTGCTGCTGCTGCTGCTCCTGCTGGTGTTGCTGTTGTTGTTGTTGTTGTTGTTGTTGCTATTGCTGTTGCTGTTGCTGTTGCTGTTGCTGTTGCTGTTGCTGTTGCTGTTGCTGTTGCTGTTGCTGTTGTTGTTGTTGTTGATGTTGCTGCTGTGGTCGTTGTCGTCGTTGTCGTTATCGTTGT
>CAJNDV010033327.1:9935-25197 GCA_905221635.1 Symbiodinium sp. CCMP2456
GGCTTTAGGGCTTTAGGGCTTAGGATTTAGGGCTTCAAGTTTTAGGGTTTAGGGTTTAGGGTGGGTTTAGGGCCTAATTCGAAACCTGAGCCTGGCAACGCCCAAGTGTTGATTTGGGGCACAGCATACCAGCAACTTGATAGAACCTGTAATATAGGGGCCTTAATAATTAGAATAGGGCTCTGGGGGTAGGTTATATTATAACCATTATAAGGAACCCTCAAAATTTAGGCGCCCATAATTGCTTAACATATCATGGCTTCCCCTGTATTTCCGTCCTGAAAACTTTTGGAAAAAGCACGATGTCTCTGTCAACCGGAGGGGCTGCAAGTCTGCTTCTTCCACTCAGGTCTAACCCCTAAACCCTAACCCCTAAACCCTAAACCCTAATGCCTAAACCCTAAACCCTAAACGCTAGTGCCTAAACCCTAAACCCTAATGCCTAAACCCTAAACCCTAAACCCTAAACCCTAAACCATTTGGCTCAAGGTCTAGAGTGTCGGGTTGAGGGGTGCTTGGTCGTGCTTTCCACGAGCCATGACCACAGTTATGCGAACAAGCGTCGCGATAGTACTAGTGTTCTGAACAGAAACCCTATTCTAATTCCTGAGGCCCCTAAACCCTAAACCCCCTAAACCCTAAACCCTAAACCTCCCTAAACCCTGAACCACCCTAAACCCCAAACCCCAAGCCGCAAACCTCTGTGTTGCTTCCTAGGTGCATGACAACTTCTCGGTTTCCTCCTTGGCACCGTCGATGGCCAAGCCTTTCAGTGACCCGGTCTCTTGTGGGATCCTCAGCTCAGCAGCGGTTTAGGGTTCAGGGTTTAGGGTTTTAGGGTTCAGGGTTTAGGGTTTAGGGTTTAGGGTTCAGGGTTTAGGGTTTAGGGTGTAGGGTTTAGGGTTTAGGGTTTAGGGGGGGCCGCAAGAAGGGTTATAAGCTCAGAATGTAGGGGCTGTAATAATCTGAATAGGGTTTTGGGGTTCCTTGTAATTAGTAGTATAATATTCCCCAAACCCTGTTCTAATTATTAAGGCCCCAACATTATGTTTTTTCTTTCAGGATTTGTAGCTCTAAGGAAGAGGACCTTGAAAGAATCTTATCAGGGTGGTGAGGTTTTCTAAGGGTTTCAGAGTTGATAATATATATGGGTAGTTGTCAAAATTATGGTCCCTTTTGGGGTACCCTAAATAATAGGTGCCGTATTATATAATAAGGACCCAAAAAAGGGCCATAATTTTGACAACCACCCATATGGCCTTGTTGATAACCCCCTTGTAAAAGGATTCGAATATCAAGGGTGCCCCAATACGGCAAATATAGCAGAGAAGCCAGATGAAGCATTAAATGCTGCAACTTATTCAACCCTCGAGATCAAAAGGCCTGCATCTAAATCTTGGATTTTCCGGTTCGGGTTTAGAGGTTAGGAATTGGAGCTAGAAGTCCTAAGGTGTGCGGATAATGCAAGAATCTGATTCACAAATTCTGTCATTCATATTGACATTTTTACAACATGTATCCGGTCATACTACGGCTACTGTGGTTTTAGAGCCGAAATGTTGGTCAATCGGGTTCGTTCATTTGGGCTTGGCGAGTATGAAGGCGTAACGCATAAGTCTTCGGGTCTCTGAGGGGTGAGGGGAACGGAGCAGCGAGTGAGATTTCAAGAGCTTACTGAGCAATGACGACCCCTGAACCCTGTAACACGTAGCCCTAAGCCAAAATCGAAAGCACCCTAAAACCCGAAACCCCAGAACAATGTAACCCGGAGGGAACCACCCAACGAACATATCAAGGCTGACCAAGGGGAACTAGGGAAACGGCCTTCCGGGGTAAAGCCTTTCTGTACTTGGGCTCTTGAGGCTGGGAAATTGGATTTGGGTTTTACCTCCAAACAGCAGACCTTCGGAAGGACTCATATAAGGACATTCTCATCAGAGGCGCCCTAAAAAGGTAGGTTCTTTATAGGGTTTTAGGTAATCTAGGGGCCTTAATAAGTAGAATAGGGACTTGGGGCCCCTTATACCATATCCTTTTCATAAGGAGCCCGCAAAAACAACATGGGTAATTATTGAGGCCCATATGTTAGGTTTTATAAACCCTAGACCCTAAACCCTAAACCCCTAAACCCTAAACCCTAAACCCCTAAACCCTAAACCCTAAACCCCTAAACCCCTAAACCCTAAACCCCTAAACCCTAAACCCGTAAAGTTTTCGGCTCTTGGGACCTCAGAGCAGGAAACTTCGAGGTCCTGAACCCCAGGGCCGGGCTGCATCTTGCACCAGCTGAGGGCTCTTAGGGCTTCTTTGGGGGGTTTAGGGGTTGAGGGTTCTTGGGGCTTCTTTGGGGGGTTTAGGGGCTGAGGGGGCTTGGGGCTTAGGGTATAGGGTTTAGGGTTACGGGGTTCTCAGGGCTTCTTTGGGGGGTTTAGGGGTTGTGGGTTTAAGGGTTTGGGTTTCGAGTTTAGGGGTTGTGGGTTTAAGGGTTAGGTTTCGAGTTTAGGGGTTGTGGGTTTAAGGTTCAGGTTTCGAGTTTAGGGGTTGAGGGTTGAGGGTTTAGGTTTAGAGTGCCGGATTGAGGGTTTAAGGTTTAGGCTTAGAGTGCAGGGTTCAGGATTCTCGGCGTATCCGATATGATCAACTCCGTCTTATACTTGACATCTGACCATCATCTACAACGGAGGGACACCGGGGAAAAGAGGCTCTCCTGAAAAGTCGCAGCCCCCCATTCTCCGAACCCGACCGGTAATCGCATTCCCTGATCCCTCAATTAGGGTTTAAGGGTTTAGGGTTCAGGATTCCAAGCCAGATCCTCTAGTAAGAAATATGGGGCGCTCAGAACAGAGCCGACCCACATACAGAGCCTAAGTAGTTGGATCCTCCACATAAGCACTCCACCAAGCTTGTAGAGCTGCCCCCCAAACATGAAACCCTAAACCCCACGCGAATAACACTCCTCAAACCCTACCCGTGGCCCTAGAACCTACCTTTTGCTGCTTTTCATAAATCCTTCAAAACTAGGCCTTTTGGACACCCAAACTGCCGAAGCCCTACGCCCTAAACCAACTAAACCCTAAACCTAAACCCTCAAGCCAACCCTGTATACCAGGACAAAGGTGCGGTTCGCTGGTGAGGCATCTCTTGGAAACGGCCCTCTTCATGGTGGCCTCTGGTCTTATAACTAGAGGGGCCATATTAGAAAAAGTCTTTGGTGCATCTATGCATATATATATATATATATATGTATTATGTATTTGCCTAGAGAGAGAGAGAGAGAGAGAGAGAAAAAAAAAACAAAGAAACAGAGAAAGAAAGACAGAAAGAAAGCGGGAGAGAAAGAGAGAGAGAGAGAGAGAGCGCGAGCGAAAAAGCGAGACTATAGGGAGGCACTTTTGTCAATTACCCCGACCACTACGTGGGCGCGAAATGGGGTTCGGGATTTGGGGTTCAGTTGGTTTGGGTTTAGAGTGTCCAGTGATCAGGAGCCGAGGTTTGTTTAGCATCAATCCTGATCCCTCAACCCTAAACCCTCAACCCTAAGCCTAAAGCCCTAAACCCTAAACCCTCAACCCTAAGCCCTAAACTTCAACCCCAGACCCTCAACCCTAAAGCCTAAACCCTCAACCCCGAACCCTCCTCAACCCTAAGCCCTGGACCCCTGGGTCGAGCATTTACGGCTCGGGCTTGGAGGAACTGTGCGGTTAAGAGGGTCCGCAACTCTGCACAAAATAATATGGGTAGTTCTCTAAATTAGAGTCCCTTGCAGGGTCCATTTTATAACCTACAAAGGGACCCTAATTTAGAGAACTACCCATATCGAGGATGCTTGTTCTCTAATGTTCTCTAATGAAGCTTACTATAACTATAGTATAATCTTCCCCAAAACCCTATTCTAATTATTAAGGCCCCTTTTACTTGGAGGACCACTCAGTATGGTTACGAGTACCGTGCAGCTTCTGCATTCTACAATGCCCTGGCCGACAGATGCAAGCTTTGCTAACCCTAAACCCTAAACCCTAAACCCCTAAACCCCCCCCTAGGCCCACAACAAAACGAGCAGCAAGTTTGGAGAATGTACACTGGAGGACTCAGCAGCCTGCTAAGTAGACACTCTTACGGGAACCTCGGCGCTGCACCTACTGCGGCGCAGGAGAGACAAACAAAGCAACAAAACCAGGCATGGCTGAACTCCCAAACACGACTACGAGCTAACCTTTCAAGGGGTCTAGACTAGACCGACGAGTGGAACGAGCACCCTAGTTGGGGCTATGAAAAAATTAAGTACGACGATGCTTACGTCACTTACTAACTCCCCTGCAGGTCTTTCATTCTACCTTCTTTAAACCCCTAAACACTAAGCCCTAAACTGCTAAAGCCCTCAAGCATTAAACACTAAACCCGAAACCTCTAAACGATGAAAGCCCCCAATCCTACGGGCCAGCACTGCTCCAGGGCTCAGGATTCGAGACTTCGCAAGGCTTTGGATTTTCTAGCTCTGTAGGTTTAGGGTTTACCTTAAGAACCCAAAACCGACTTTTCTGTAGGCTCTTATTATAAACCCTAATATGGGATTTATAGGGACCCTACAAAAAAGTAGGTTTGGGGTTCTTAAGGTAGGGCTTAGGGTTACCCTAAACCCTAAACCCTAAAATGACCGGAAGGCGCATGCACGGTCTCGGTCCCAATCTCACAAGCTTAAACAAGCCCAATGTCATGAGTTTGCCACATGCATATAGGAGTTTCCGAAAATTAGGGGTACCATATTTAGGGGCCCCTATAAAAAGGATCTTACTATTTAGGGTACTATATTAGGGACCCTTTATTTTCGGAAACCCCCATATCGAGCGCCGAGGCTTGACTACTATAATCAAGGGGCGTTGATGATGAGGCAATCGGGTGTGTGGTTTAGGGTTTAGGGTTTAGGGTTGGGCGTGTTTGAGCATAGATACATAGCAAACAGGAAAGGTCCGCAAGGTCTACCTTACTCTTGCATGGTCAGAATACAAGGTGTCTACCTATTTCAGGGTATGACGACCCTAGTAGGGTAAGGTGCTCATAGCCATACTTCACAGGGAGATATGGTGAACCCAGGCCTCTAACAAGACTTCATGACTAAGGCATCGTCAGACAAGATAAGAAGAATCAAACAGTCACAAACATCGACTGCGCTGACAGAATAGTCATCAGCAGCCATACGCCGTAGCCAACAAAATGTCAACATCCAGACAATTATCAGAGAACCATTGGGTATCTGTTTTTGGAGGGTCATGAAAACAAGAATAAGACTCCTACTAGTGCGTCTATCATAATCATTAAGGATTCCTTGTTTGGAGGGTCGCTATAACAAGAATCCTAGTCTCAAGTCCAGCATAGTTTAGCCCCTAAACCCTAAATCCTAAACCTTGAACACTAAGCCCTAAACCCTAAATCCTACGCCTTAAACCCTAAACCCTAAACCTTAAACCCTAAACCTCCTGTCTCTTCTGAAAAAAATCATCCTGGGAGCTAGGATTAGGTGGCCCCTTGGGGATATAGACCCTCTCAATAAGGTCCCCTTTAAGAGAGCCAAAAGTAGGGTTCAGAAGGGGTACCCTTTAAGGGGTACCCCTAATAATACTACCTACATCCGAGGTCGCTACGAGATTCTCCGCTGCGGGGCTCTGCCCAGGCTGGCCGCAGAGCGTGGCCTCTAAGTCCTTCGGCAACGGGTGCTTGGGGTTTAGGGTTTAAGGCTTAGGGCTTAGGGTTTAGGGTTTAGGGTTTAGGGTTTAGGGGTTTAGGGTTTAGGGTTTAGGGTTTAGGGGTTTAGGGTTTAGCGTAGGGGCCTAGATGATTACCTATACTATTTTAGGGGCTCCTTATTATAATCATAGTATCATGGACCCGAAAATCCTGTCCGAATCTATTAAGGCCACTATACTAGGGTTTAGGCTAAAAATAGGGTCTGGGGGTTTAGGGGGATAGGGTTTAAGGGTGGGTTAGAGGTTAGAGTTTTCTGTTTTTGGAGGGGAGGGTTTGGGATTTAGGGTTTAACGGGGTAGGATTGCAACGGGTGTTCGGGTTAATACAAAGGCCCGAGGCAATGCAACCCCTGTTCAATCCTGGAACAAGCAGAGTTACCGGAGTAGGCACATCCTGTGCTAAAGTTGTTTGCATCGGTAGCGATGAACAGTACACATACAGGAAGGTACGCTGCTACGAATAGTTCTCTCGTATACTGGCATTACATATAAGTAGTCTTACTGATACACGACTCGCAGAGTCATTAAATGAGTATCTGAAAATACTCCTGTGTAGTCCCTCACACTCATAGTGCAATATACAGCACAACCTTTCTCCAAAGTGTTACGGCCCTCAAACCCTAAGAAGCCTTGTCTTTCTGTCTATTGATTTGTCTATCCATCCATCCATCCATCCATCCATCCATCCGTCCATCCATTCATCCATCTGTCCGTCCATCTATCTATCTATCTATCTATCTATCTATCTATGTATCTGTCCATCTATCTATCTATCTATCTATCTATCGATCTATGAGTGCGTATATGTTTTAGCCATATACATATATATATATATATATGATGTTTGAATAATATGAATTGCAAGCTCCCCCCCCCCCCACCCGGGCATCGATCCCTCAACCATAAAGCCGTGAGCCCCGCCAGACACTGCCCGAGCCTGCTTACAGGGGGCTTGGGGTTCAGGGTTTAGGCTTTTCGGGCTTAAAGACAGCTTAGGATTTACGACTTATATGGTCCAAAGGTTTAGGGCTTAGGGCCCGCAGGTTCTTCAGGCAAAGGCCTACTAGTCTGCTAGCCTGCCTTTTGGAAAGAAGCTCGTTGTCTTGAAGCTTTTGGGAACCTTGAAGGACATTCTAGGCCTCTACATGAAATTGCACGTAACAAAACGTGAACCCTGCTACCAGAGGGGCGGTAAGCACGGCAGCAGACTACTGGTAGCAACCAACGCATGCCCCAGAGCCTGAACCCTAAACCCCAAACCCCTATACCCTATAAGCCCTAAACCCTAAGCCCCGAAACCGCTGAACCCTAAACCCTACACCCAATCGCCTAAACAAGAGTGCGTACCACGTAGCATCATGGCTTCGGGTTACCCATCTCCGCAACCCAGCCGAGAACAACATGAGAGACCCCTACGAAACCCCTACAAACCACTATACAGCCATCTTTAACGAACCCCTAAAGGATCCCATGAGGGAACCCAAATACCGTCAAACAACACCTATAACGGAACTCTATTAGAACCCTTCAACGGTACCTATAAGGAGCCCTTGCCCCTAAACCCTAAACCCTTTACCCCCAATAGATGCCCCACAGCAGTCCTGGATCAGGTCTAAAATTTCGCCTCTCAGGTGGTCGTTGGTATTGTTCAACGAGGTGATCTCTTGTGAATACTCCTCGCAGTTGCTGGCTGCGGCTGTTAGGGTTGAGGGCTTAAGGGTTTATAGGGTTCAGGGCTTTGGGTTTACGGTTTTAGGGCTCAGGGTTTCCTGGGGCTTTCGGAGCTTTGGGATTTTAGAGTGTAGAAGTGTCTTGCAGCGGCGCGAAGAGTCTAGAAGCGTGTTGCACGGTGTTATGAAGGGGCTACAGGCTGTTGCATGGGGTTGTGGGAGAGTTTAGGGTGCCAGTTTGTTCTTTTACATTTTCGATCGGCGTTTCCAGGTTTTCGGGTCGGAGAGCTTCGGTTCACGGAGCAAATCAGTTCCCGGATTTAAGTTTCTGACTGTTCGAGTTTTATCTTGTGGTGTGCAAAAAATGTGCTAGAGAGCTCCCTGTCACAAGGTGAGTAGTGCGACATCTTCTGCGACGGTCGCATGCGATGTGAGGGGTGGAGGGGCGGCATTCTAAAATAATGGTGGTACGGCAAAGGTATGGATCCTGTCCTACGGCGGCCCTGGCAGCTAAGGCCTAGCATGCCTCGGATATTTCTGAAGGCTTTAAGCGCCACGGGAATCTGGTACCCATGTAGCGAAACCTTAAGAGCGACAGCAACAAAAACAGGAAAACTCGCAACTATCAGTCTAAGGTTTTTCTTGAGGGTTTAGTTTGACAGGACACCAAAAGCGAACCCCCTAAAACCCTCAGCCCCATAGACCCTCAACCCTGTCGGATGAATCTTTGCGGCCAGGTGGCTGCATTTTGCATCACAAGCAGCTCTCGCAGCTTCTGTGTGACCTGGTAGATTTAGGGTTTATAGGGCTTATAGGGTTTATAGGGTTTAGGGTTTAGACGCTTTCTGCATCAGGGCTTCTATTCTAAGGGTTCAAAAAACAACCCTAAACCCTTAACTCACAAGCTTCTTAGCTGGATTCGGAGGCTTGTTCTATCGTCGCGAAAAAGTCCCAAAAGGGGTCAAACTCAGATTGCTGGAGATTCTATACTGATGTAGGGGCCTCAATAATGACCTTTATGCTTTTGAGGGTTCCTTTTTATAAGTATACTATAAAGGACCCCAGAACCCTGTGGTAGTTATTACGGCCCCTACATTATGTCGGAAGCCCTGAGGAATGCCATACCAACTCGTCGTCCCCTACGCGCTTTTGGGGCTTCAGGGTTTGGCGGTTTGGGCATTCGGGCCTGCAGGCTTAGCTCCTTTTCTACACATGTCAGGGTGCACTCCCGAAGGGTCCAAGTACCCATTATTTAACGACTTTGGGGCCTATGTGGGTACTTAAAACCAAAAATAAGGACTACTTGGACCCTGCGGGACTTAAAAATTCCTAGGGTAGCGAAGATAACGTGAAGTATTGGAACTATAGAGCGCCAAGCTGTACTACCAGGCTACAGTTAAAGAAGCAGGCCGAAAGCCCATACCCCTATAAACCCACACCCATTCAGGCCTACGCGCCCGAAACACAAACATCGAGAATCTGAGAAGTGCACGCGTAAACGCCTAAACCCTAAACCCCTAAAGCCCAAACCTTAAACCCTAGACCCTGACCCAAAACCCCTAAACCCTAAACCCTAAACCCTAGACCCTAAACCTTAAACCCCAAACCCTACCCAGTAAAAGCAACCTTAAGCCTAAACTCCACGAACCCCAGGTCCTCACTCCCTAAATCCCCCTCAACAGAACCGAAATCCTCAGATCTTCATCGGTTTCGGGTTTAGGGTTTTAGGGGGGTTTAGGGTTTTAGGGTTTAGAGCTTACCTATAGTCACTATAGTCTCCATTGTAGTTCCTTTTTGCGGATACCTTATCAAATCCTTAAACCAAGAAAAGGAACTACAATGGAGACTATAGGTAGGGCCAAAACCCTAAACCCTAAACCCTCAACCCCTAAACCCTAGACCCTAAACCCTAAACCCTAAAAGCCTGAAGCCTCGAGCCCAATAAGTTGAAGCCCTTCAGACCGAACGCCGAGTCCCACTCAGCGAGCCTAGGGTTTAGGGTTTAGGGTTTAGGGTTTAGGGTTTAGGGTTTAGAGCGTCCCTTCCGCAGCTACTTGGAGGATCATGGGACTTAGTAAGTAAGGTTATAAGTCCCTTAATTGGGGTTATAAGTATAGTTACCCTAATTATAACCCTACTTGCTAATTCCCATGATCCTTTAAGTAGGCGAAACCTTACCTGGACGCTATAGAAACCTACCTTTTTAGGAATCCTTATCATGATTTCTTGATGTAAGGGTTTAGGGTTGAGGGGTTCAGGGTTTAGGGTTTAGGGAAGATCCCTAATGGAACTTATATTATGAAACGATAGAACCCTTGGAACCCTTTTCGGAACCCGAGAAATATCCCTCATGGAAACTTTACAGGAGCCCGACCCCTTGCAGAACCCGTGTAGCGCCCTTAAGCTTACTTCCCCAATAGGCCAGGGAAACAGTAGGTTAAACTTTCAGAGAACTGCTGAATTGTAAGATCCCGAAAAGTTTAAAGGTTGGGTATTGGAGAACGAAGCAAAGGAGCCCTCATAGGGACCCTGAATAAAAGATCCCTTACTTATGGGACAGGAGCAAACCCTAAACCCTAAACCCTAAACCTTCTGAAGGCACGAACCTTGCCTGCCGCTCTTCTGCCAGCTGTCTTCTGGATCGCTCCAACTCCACTTGCATCTGGCACGGTCCATTGGAAGTTCGGATCAGCCGGGCTTTTGGCGTTTAGGGTGGGGTTATCAGGGCGTAGGGTTAGGGCTTAGGGTTCAGAGTTACTGGGGTTCAGGCTTACAGGTCAGGGCTTCGGGTTTGGGGGGGGGGCGGGTTCGGGCTTAGAGGTGCGTGCTGTTCAGGGTCTAGAGTTAGAGTTTAAGGCAGGGTATAAGGCGCCTGTTTGGTGCCTCTTGTAACGTTTGCTAGAGGCCGGTTTAAGGTTTAGGGTTTAGGGTTTAGGGTTCAGAGGGCTTTGGAATAAAGGTTGAACACACAGGTGTATGCGGAGATACCCTTGCAGTTAATCAACCTCATGTTGCGTTTGTAAGGGTGCTGCTACGTTACAGCTTCCAGAGCGTTATTCTTACAACCCTAGTTAGATCCTTAAACCCAAGAAAACCATAAACCCAAGATCGTGCAACACTAACCTGGTGGGGTCCTAAACACAACACCCGGAAGACCGATAGAAGTTAAACCCTCTTGAACCTGCTGGACCCCAACTCACGGCCCTAAACCGCGAGCCCTGAAAACGATGGAACCCCATGCTAAACACACTTAAACTCTCTTCTTCAACAACCAGGCTCAAAAAAGTTCGAACTTTTTAAAATAGACCTAATATAGAAAGCCAGAAAGTTTAAAGTTCTCCCATTGGGGACCTAAGTAAACCCATAGAATACCGAAAATCGCTGAAGTCCTAGAAACCCATCAGCCCCTTGTCAAGCACTGCAAAGCCAGCCCCTGAAAAAGCTTCAAGAACACGGTTTAGGGTATAGGGTTTAGGGTTTAGGGTATAAATCCCAGAGCCTGAACCCTAAACCCTAGATTTCAGAAGCAAACCGGCCCCTAAAGCTTAACACCTACACAACAGTAACAAGAGCAATCGTTACATTCATCCATATGACTTGTCTAAACCCTAAACCCTAAACCCTAAACCCTAAACTCTACACCCTAAACCCTACACCCTAAACCCGAACATTCATAAATCCCCTAAAGGCCCTCTGAAGTCTACATCGTCATAAACGGATCCGGATTTTGAGCCCTAAGCCCTACAAAAACCTAATATGGGGAGCCTTAATTAATAATTAGAATGGGGTTTGGGGGTATATTATACTATTAATTATAATAAGGAGCCCCCACAACCCTATTCTAATTATTAAGGCCCCTACACCCTAAACCCGCATACAAGTAGTAGCCCTTATAGCAACCCTTAAGGACCCTTAAGAACCCCTTTAAAGGAACTAACTCTTAAGGCCCCCTGCATTGAGCTACTGCGCCTTGCCTGGTGGAATTGTGCTGCCGTGGGCTTTGCGCCAGCTTGCAAGTCGTCGCCTTTGCAGATCAGGGCTTGCACCGTTTAAAAGGATGTATAAAGGTTCCTTTAAAGGGATCTATAAGGGTTCCTTTAAAGGGATCTATATGAAAGGGATCTATATTAAAGGGATCTATAAAGGTTCCTTTAAAGGGATCTATATTAAAGGGATCTATAAGGGTTCCTTTAAAGGGATCTATATTAGAGGGATCTATATAAGGGTTCCTTTGAAGGGATCTATATTAAAGGGATCTATTTAAGGGTTCCTTTGAAGGGATCTATATTATAGAAAGGGTTTAGGGTTCAGGATGTAGGATGCAGGGTTTAGGGTTTAAGGTGCAGGGTTTCGGGTCTGTTGGAATTTCATAATGCGTCTAAGCGGTCCCACACAAGGTTTTTATAGGCTGTATACGAGGCTTGAATGAAGGCCTTCTCGGGCTGCGAACTCAACGAGGCCTTACTTTTTCTAGTTTGTGGTCCCATGCGTCATGGTTTTTGTCTTCTGTTGTGGTGAATGGCCTTGGGGTTCAGGACTGCTGGGGTAAAGACTCTTGGGGCAAGGGATTCAGGGTTGCTAAGGGATCGGAACTTCGGGGTTGTGGGGTTTAGGGTTTAGTGTAGGTCAACCTGACACCTACAAAATCTCAAATCCTAAGGCCTGCACCCCGAACACACCCGGACACCTCAACAAACCTCCAACGTCTGAAGCACTTGCACAACCCTCAACCCTATAGTAGGGGCCTCAATAATTAGAGTAGGATTTTGGGGCCCATTATACTATAATTAAAACAAGGAACCCCCAACATATTATATGTAATTGCTTAAGCCCCTACACTAGTCTAGGTAGCTTTAGGATGTGGGGTTTCTGGGATCTGGGTTGCCATCGGTTCGTCCATCTCTGACACTTCACTTTTCTTCGCAACCTTCATTGATATAGGGATCGGAGTCATTAATAGTGTTAACCAGTAAGGTATCAATGCGGTATAACCAACCCAAACCCTATTCGAATTCTGTTGCGCCCCCCCCCCTCCCACAAAACGTCAAACTGTTTTTGGTAGCCAAGTCTTGTTTCATCACTACCACCATTTTCGCATGTAGGAACAGCCTTTGCAAAGCTTCAACATCACGATCTGATACTCGTAGTTGCCCGACATCACTTCCGGAAGCACTGGAACGCAACCAACAAAACTGAAGGGGCCGCGAAGCCGCACCGCGGTCAGTGACAGGGAGTAAGAACGCATAGCTGATCAAAAGCATCGAAACAGTGAGAGAGAGAGAGAGAGATATATATATATATGTATATATATATATATACAGCCCCAAATCAACAAGCCCGAAGCTGTACCTTCACATCTCAACTCAAACCCCGAAACCCTCAGTTAAGACCTACCTTAACCCACCAAAACCTACCAGTACCTTTTTGTAGGGTCCCTATATATTCCATAGTAGGGTGAATAACAACAACCTACAAAAAAGTAGGGTTTGGTAGTTTAAGGTATAGTTGCAACAACCCGAATGCCAGACATCAAACTCAAGAGCCCTCTGCTGCGTGACCCGCGGGGCGAACAGTGCTTCCAGCGCACTTGGCGTGGCCATGCCTCTTGTTGACGATTAAGGTTTAGGATTTAGGATTTAGGGTTTAGGGTTTAGGGCTTGGCTTCTGTAAGCGTCTGGAAGCGATAAGGATCCTTCTTCACGCAGATCGACCCGTAAGTATCACGACTCGATGTTCCGAGGACCTCTCTCTCTACATATATGTGTATATATACATAGACACAGAGAGAGAGATATACAAATAAAAATCTAGATATAGGATATCCCGAGTTTGAACAAGCCTCAAGCCTTCTTTGGCTTTGAAGATGTAGTGATTCGGATGCAGACCCAAACCGTCAGAATTTAGGGTGCAGAGTTTTTAACGCGTCAAGATCGGGGGCTGAGACGTGCTGCAGGAGCTTCGCGAGATGCACCAAAGGTACACATATGGTTGATGGACAAAATTCTGCATGACCCAAATATATAGTATAGTACCATAAATGCCATAGTTTAGGTATGTAAGGCTAGGTCATGCAGGTTTCGGGTTGCACGTAGGGTCTCTACATAGCGGCTGCTGTAGCTTGGGAGGTCCACACAACAAAGGCCGCTCGTTTAATATAGGCCCTGTGTAGAAGTATCGTTATATGTGCGTATTGTAACGGCCCCTAAACCCTCAATCGAAGGATACTTCTTGGAAGGAACCCCCGAATTGAGGTTGCACTAGTTGAACAGGAACTCTCATGTAAGCTCGGAGATCAGCGCTTGTCCGCAACCACATTTCACTTACAACCCTCCAGCATAATGATACGTAAGCCCTAAAGGAGTTCGGCATCCAGGCTTCAGGGGTGTAGAATTTAGGGTTTAGGGTTTAGGGTTTAGGATTTAGGGTTTAGGAGTGTATGGTTTGAGGGGAAGGGCTTTGGTGTTCTGTAGAGTTGGCTTTGGGCCTAGGGTACAGCATCGTAAACTGCAAATGGACAGCCTCAAAGAAAGCCGCTACTTGATTCGGTTGTCCCTTAATAAGCATCTGAAAAAATCGTAAGTAAGATCCTCGTAAGCCAAATACGTAGGGGAAAATAATGAAATATCCCAAAGGCCTACCCTAAACCCTAAACCCTAAACCCTAAACCCCTAAACCCTAAACCCTACTACCTACCCCAAGTCTCCTTCTACCCTGATGGACACTGAAGCACTGAGCCCTTCACCTTCAAGTGCCAAAACCTCAAAAACCCTAAGCCGCAAACCAATCCTGTAGGGGCCTGAATAATTAGAATAGGGTTTTGGGGGTCCTTTATACAATAAGTATAATAAGGAAAGCCTAAAAATAGTATAGGTAATTATTTAGGCCCCTACATTAAGCTTCAACGCGCGCCGCCTGACGGGAACCGCAGCGATCGGCATGGGGAGCAGGTGCGCCACGTATGACATCGCGGCAGGCACTGGCTGCTCCCAGGGGGTGACACTACAGAAACTCTTCCCTGGCGAGCCAAAAACAAACGAGGATTTCAGGGCGGCTTTTGTTCAGCTCCTTTTCCACAGGGTCTGCTTCTTGGTCTGTAGACTGTTGGGTTAAGCTCAGAAGTTGTCATTCAGGGGTCATAGTTGATAGATGGAGTAGAATGAGCTGTCTTGGGCTTGCGAAATACGGTCTGGATTTGCTATCCTCACCTCTCATCTGTGGCCTACATCATCCGAGCAGGCTGGACTGAGACCCCACTAAACCAAAAGCCTTTAACCCAAAACCCTGAACCCCACACCTGAACCCAAAACCCTAGACCCTAAACCCTGAACCCTAAACCCTACATCCTAAACCCAAAACCCTAAACCCCTACGCCCCGATAAAAATGCCAGGGCCAGCAACCGATCAGAAAGCCCAGACCCAACAAGCGTCGAAGGCCTGCGCAGGCCTTGAAAGCTTAAGCTTCAGAGTTTCAGCTTAGGGTTTTGGGGTTTCGGGTTTAGGGTGGACACTTGTAGTATCCATCGTAGTTCGTTTTTTGCTTGACTGGATCCTGACCATAAAACTGGAAAGGAACTTCAATTAAGATTGCAGCAGGTCGAGTTCAGGACGCATTTCTTGGGGCTTCGGGTTTACCTTGACTTGGCCTACTTCTGAACCCCTCCAAAAAGTTAAACTTTTAGCCCACATATTACAGCTCATATAGAAATCCAAAAAGTTAAAGTCTAAAGAGCCGACCAGAAGAACGCCAAGTTGAAAGTGAAGGCCCGCCCCTGTCGCCTCCTCGCCGCCCGAGGCCGCGCTTTCGGAGAGAGTAGCCTTCTCCTTCCCAACAAGGCCCTAAACCCTAAACCC
>CAJNDV010033328.1:0-5000 GCA_905221635.1 Symbiodinium sp. CCMP2456
CCTCCACATATATATATATATATACAGATACATCTATATATAGACCTATATACATATATACGTACGCATAACTATTTTACTTTTCTACGTATGTATTCTAACTTGAGAGTGCAGAAGCAAGGTGCAGCCTAGCCTATTTACCCGGATGAGAAACGGTGAGTGCGCACTGCATCAAATTTCGACAATGTAGAGCCCGGCGAAACTGCAAGTCCAGCCCGAAAAACTTGAAATAGCCTGTCAGTTGCAGCTGCGACCAGCTTCCTGCCAAGAGCAGAGAGGGAGAGAGAGATCTAGATTCCGCGCTCATGGAAAAGGGTATGCTATGTGAGAGATCTTCCAGTGCGGTGTTATTCCAGCAGGGTAGAACATGGTAGTTGGAGCTGAGTGCTGTTGACACCCAGCAGCATGCATGCAGTTTCCCTGCTACTGCGCATGCTCTGCGTAAGCCTGCTGTTGCAATCAACTCGCCCGCAAGCCTGAAAAACCGCGCATGGCATAGTGTGAGCAGATATCCGGCGTACTTTGTATCCCTAACGCAACCGCCTCTCGAGCAACCCCTTCCAAATCCGCAGGAGGTGATCAACACCACAAAGGAATCCGGTGCCATCCGTCATGGCGCAGAGTGCTTCAACTTCTACTTTCCTCAGGCTGGCTTCATGCTTCACATGTCATGTTTGTCCCACTGTGGCATCCGAAGCGAATGCTGAAATCACAACGAGACTCTCTAGGGGCATACACACCGTAAGCTTCAGCGAGCAGTAGGTTTTTCCTTGTTGAGGAAGTGAAGTTCCTTGACAAAGACACCAGAACCACAGAAAGCCCATTCTCTGGGAGCTAAACCCTAAACCCTAAACCCTGAACCCTAAACCCTAAAACCCTAAACCCTAAAACCCTAAAACCCTAAAGCCTAAAACCCTAAAGCTCTAAACCCTAAACCATCGAAACCCCATTCTTCTTCTCTGGGAGCTCTCGAGGAGTTGGACACCAACTTCCTTGTGGCTCGAGCCTCAGTGCACCAAGGCACTGGCGCGCGCTTCATGGAGGGTTTTAGGGTTTTGGGTTTTGGGTTTTGGGTTTAGGAGTCGGCACGTTGTAGGTGTTGCAGCACGAAAGACGTTCGGGGCGACACCAGGGCACCACGTTGCTTCCTGGGCAAAGTTAAAGGACACCCCAGAGCGCGATGTCGCAGAATTCCTCGATCGCTTCAGTTCTCACAGACTGAGGTGTGGGAAGGCTTCCATGACATCGATGGCAAGTCAGGGCCTTGGCAAAACTTCGGATTGCGAGGCGAAGGGCAACGATCGTCGGACTCCTGTCCTGGGGCTCTATAGTTCAGAACCACACATCCAGGAGTTCGGGTGAAACGCGGATTCCGGCTCTTCGGAACCTCTGGGCTCATGTGATCCGGGTCTTAAGCCCGAAGCCCGATAAACGAAACCCTAAATCCAAAACCCTAAGAGTGTCAAATGTGTGGTCCAATTCGCTGCCACGTTTTGCTATGTCTCAGCCGAGGCCTTGGGCCTACATGGATGAGGACTCCGCCAAAAAAGAAATGTCGGCTTGTGATTGGGTTTTTCAACAAACAGCTAAATAGTTTTGATGAGATAATTGTTTTATGCAGCAATAGTGGTTTTTTTAAGACAGCAATTGACTTCTGAAACTTCTGAAGAGGATCAGTCTAAGGTTAAGGGTTCGAAAGGTCCCATCGTACCGCATGGAGCACGAATCGAAAGCCTTGAAGGACGAGCTCCGCGATTTCCTCACGGAGCGTGCCTGGAGCCCGACTTTAGCAAACTTTGGCCATGATACAGCTGCTTTATAGAGTATGCCGCCTCCCTGGCTGGCGCAAGTCACTGGAGCACCTTCCCAGCATCAAGAGTTTCCGACTGCGATTCCCTGTCCCAGGAAGAATCCTGAAATCTAGCGGTTACTTCGAAAAGTAGTTCTCTGCCAGTCCAGCCGGGCCACGTCTGCAGCCCCCCCCCGCCCCCGAAAAGTTGGCCCAAAAAGGGGCTCTCTCAGTCGGGCCTTGCTCGGAAATGTTGACTGAAGCTCTGATCTTCAGAAATTTTGAGGTCGAAGAGAACTACGCCTTGCCTCTCAATCCGATTTGGCCCGGGCCTGTGCAGGAGAGAAGTGCGAGGCTGATCCGACAACCCATGACAACCTAACCTGGTCGTGGCTTGTTCTGTGAGAGCGTGAGACATGAGGTGTGTTCGCGACCTCGGCTGGTTCGACATCCTGGAGCATCAAATTGAGTCCATAGCTCATTCTGCCAGGTACTGTACCCAGAGACTCCAAAACTCCTTAATCAAAGGAATATACCTTAAAAAATAATAGGAACCCTACTATGATTTAAGGTCTATTCCTTAATTAAGGGGTTTTGGAGTCTCGGGGTAAGCCTGCGAAGCAAAAGCTCGGCCTCGCTTAGACTGAGCTCAGCCCTCTGAGGAACCAGAGCTGCAAAGCAGCGCTGGAGGTCGCTATCCCAGTCACCGCGCCTGACTACTTTAGGGCTTTGGGGCTTGTATCAGGGTCCCTTATTGCGCCAGAGCGACGACTAGCTGGGCGATCATGGCTCAGTGCGCACTTCTCTGTGCAAGTTCTTCCAGCTGTGTTTTCAGAGGCCTGGTACCCAGAGCAGCAGGGAGCTTAGATTCGACGGAGCTCTCGAGAGCTCGGGCCTGTGGGAGGTGTTTGGCCTCGCGGCCACAAAATGATGCCTCTGCCAGCAGCATGCCGACAACAAGCACTCTTTCCGCATCCGAATCCGCGGAGTTGGGGACAGTCAGAAACTTGTAGAATTCCCACTTGACCGTGTCTTTGTCGGCTGAGCATGTCTGTAGTTGCCTGCTCAGGTCCGGCATTCTTGAGAAGATAAAGGCTCCCTTGCAGACATCAGCTTTTGGTTCTAACGTCCACTTTGCGACGAGAACGTGTGCACATCACCATGCCATGCCAGGCAAGTTTTGCGCTTGCCATAAGAATGCTGGGTATCAGAAGAAGTCTTTGCGATCGTACATCTGGAAAAGTCCTCCTTCTCAGATCTCATATCAGCAATGCCGCTCGCTGCATGGTCCGTCTAAGCGCTAGACGCGTGAGAGTGGCTGTGCCAGAGTTAGGCAGTCAGTGCCGTCTCCAATGCTAGGCATTGCACGAGGAGTTCACAGAGGGCCTGGAGTTGAAAGCAAGTGCGGACGTTCCTCCCCCAGGTTTACACGCAGACTCGTTGGACATCAGCTAATAATTGAGAAGTTCGGTGAATGCTGCCTTGCTTGTTTCCTAAACGCCAAAGGGTCTTGTCCTGCACCGAGACGACAAGTAGCACTCGCAAGTCACGACCCTGCCTTGCTCAGAACGCGCGGCCTCTGGTCCGGACTTTGTCGCATTGCCCGGACCTGGACATGTCGGAGAAGGCCAGTGAAGCCGCATAACCGCATACTCGTGGAGATCTTCGTAGGTCACGTCGTAGATCCGTGTGCTCGAAGTGCTTGTGCCGCCTGCGAGGCCATGCTGGCCATCTCACAGGCGTCCTCCGCTGGGAGTAGGCAGGTTGCCCAAGCATTTTCCCGAAGCCTCAAGCTGCCACAGGGCCAGTGCTTGAAATCCGGGTGAGAGCAAAGGAACCTATGATGTAGCACAGAAGGCACAAGCCAGCAGTTCCTTGAATTTTAAGGGTGCGCTCCGGGACATGTCGAAAAGGATCCTCGTCTTCGGCGCTACCGGCAAGCAGGGTGGTGCTGTCATCCGCGAGACCCTGTCTGCCTTCGGCAGTACGGCCACCGTCTATGCTGTGACCCGCAGCTCCACATCCCCAGCCGCCCAGAAGCTCGAGCAGCAAGGTGGGGGTTTCCGAAAATAGGGGACCCTAATATAGTACCCTAAATAGTAGGATCCTTATTATAAGGACCCCCAAAATAGGATACCCTATATTTTCGGAAACTCCCAGGCGTGAAGCTGGTGATCGGGGATATGGAGGACTCGAGCCCGGACTCACCTCTAAAGGCCGCGATCGCCGAGGCAAAGCCCACGCATGTCTTTCTCATGTCCAACGAGAAGGCGGCCATGTTCTCGAAGGGCAGCGGCTGCAGTCAGGAGCTCGCCGCAGCAAACCGCATGCTTGACTTCCTGGAGGCCTCTGGAACTGTCGAGTACGTGGTTATGAGCTCGGTCGCCGGCTGCCATCAGGGTGCCCAATATTCGATGCCGAACTTCAAGGTGAAGGAAGACATCGAAGCCGCCCTGCAGAGCAGGTCGTCTTTGAAGTGGACGGTGCTTCGCCTGGTTACGCTCATGGACAACTTCGTGGACAAAGAGTACGGCGGTGTGACGAAGACAAGCGTCACGGGCTTGGCAAGCAATTCCACGATGGAGATGTGGTACGTGAGCTGCAGGGACCTGGGAGTGGCAGCGGCGACATGCTTCGCCAAGCCCGACTTTGTCGGAAAGACCATCAACCTGGCGAGCCAGAAGCTCAGCGGCGAAGAAATCGCGTCGGTCTACGCAAAGGTGATTAAAACGGACGCGAAGGTGAAGTACACGCCAATCATGGGACCCTGCCTCATGAGCATGGGATTCTTGATGCCGGACTTCGTGGCGATGCACAGGTACTGGGAGAAGGTTGGCTATCCCATCGGAGAGAGCGACCAGGAAGCCTTCAAAGCTCTGGTGCCTAAGCCCTGGACAATCGAAGACTACTTCACGAGTCTCGGCGACCGAATCCCAATGTGAGGTTGGAGGCATCATAGGACTACGTACTACTTTGTACTACCCACGAGCCAGGGTGACAGAACCCCGCTCTGATGCGGTAGACTCTGTGGAACGTTGCTTGCGCCCCTCAGTTTGCTTGCGTAGTTTTGTACAGATGTGGGTAGTTCTCAAGTTAGGGTCCCCTTTTGGGTCCCCAATATAGTACGGCATCCTTATAATATGAACCTTAGATGGGACCCTAATTCAGAGAACTACAGATGTGGAGAATGAGCCACATTCTCGGGGCCACC
>CAJNDV010033328.1:7500-11655 GCA_905221635.1 Symbiodinium sp. CCMP2456
CCCTAACCCCTAAACCCTAAACCCCCAAACCCCGACACCCTAAACCCTAAACCCTAAACCCTAAACCGTGTAAGTTGTCAGACAAACGAAGAACTCGGGCCAAGTAGGCGACAGGGCGATGCGATCCGTCGGGGCTGTGCTACTTTGCTGCTTTGTGGTTGAGGTTCAAGGAATAGGATTTTGCTTGAAATCAAAAAAATTATGGTTTAGGGTTTAGGGGGTTTGTGTGTCAGGGATTTTGCTTGAAGTTTTATTTTTTCAATAAAAATTTCTGGTGTAGGGTTTCAGGGTTTAGGGTTCAGGGAGTTTTTTTTGTTCTGGGGTTTGAGGGTTCAGGGTTCAGGGGCTTTGGTTCTGGGGGTTTAGGGGCAGGGATTTTGGGTCTGGGCGTTTAGAGTTCAGGGTTCAGGGATTTTGCTTTGGGGGTTTAGGGTTCAAGGTTCAAGGAATTTGGTTCTGGGCGTTTAGAGTTCAGGGTTGAGGGATGATGGTTCTGGGCGTTTAGAGTTCAGGGTTCAGGGATGATGGTTCTGGGAGTTTAGGGTTCAGGGATTTTGGTTCTGGGGGTTTAGGGTTCAGGGATTTTGGTTCTGGGGTTTACGGTTCAGGGTTCAGGGATTTTGCTTTGGGGGTGTAGGGTTCAAGGTTCAGGATTTTTGGTTCTGGGGTTTGGATTCTTGAGCTTAAGGCGCATGATGTAGGGCTTGGGGTTAAGATGCTGCTGTCGGGCTTATACGATACCCTAAACCCTAAACCCTAAACCCTAAACCCTAAACCCTAAACCCTAAACCCTAAACCCTAAACCCTAAACCCTAACGGTCATACAGAACCTTAAGGCCCTGAGGAATGCTCATACTCTTCTTCTGATGGACTCTGGGGCCCGAGGACGCGTCCCATAAGGAACAATGTGGGTAATTACACAGGGGGTTTAAGGCTGAGGGTTTAGGGTTTAGGGTTTAGGGTTTAGGGTTTAGGGTTTAGGGTATTCAAGCGCTTCTATGGATAGTTGCCCTCGGAGATCTCCGAGCACGCAAACTGACTGAAACTCTGACCCCACCCTAAGCCCCAAACCCTCAACCCTTCACCTGACATAAGGATTAAAATAATTAATGCTAGAGAGTCAGGGTTTTCGGTTCAGGGATAATGCTAGTCCCAATATCAGGGCCTTCGATTTCAGCGTGTCTATTGATCGGGGGTCCACGGTCACAAGCTCAGGGTCCTAACAGTGGGGCTTGGGGTTTAGGCTTTCCTGGGGTTTAAGGCTTATAGGGCTTTATCTTCAGGCACCCTTGTATGTTCTGAAACTCCTCCCTCCTCGAACTGAACGTCAAAGCTCCGGAATACCAGAACTACTGCCTGGGGCCACCTGGGCTTGTAGAGTCTAGCAGAGTCTAGCGATAGGCGTTGGGATTTAGGGTTCCGGGTTTGAAGTTCAGGGTTCGCAAATGTTAGCAAAAAAGCTCTTCCCGTGCCGAGCTTGCCACTTGCTCTCGGGCACGTGCCACACCTTCTGGTGTGCCTGCCAACCACTCTAAACCCTAAACCCTCATCAGGATTGCCACTCAGGGACTTAGCGGCGAGGGACCCGCACAACCCAATGAACCCGTATAAACCAAACCCCCTCTTCTGTCATAGCAGGCAAGTTCAGGCTGCCCCAATATCGGGGCCTCAATAATCGGAATAGAGTTTTGGGGCGCATCAGGACGCAGAGGGTTTAGGGCTTGAGGGTTTAGGGTTCAGGTGTAGGTGTTAATGCATTCTGCCAGCCACATGAACTCTGAAAGCATGACCCTACAATGGGGCTAGATGTCAACGTGTGGTGCTTAGGTTCTTCTTCTAGGTTCCCCGGTAACCCTGTCACAATACGGGTATACTTTTCCTTCTCTTTGGCGTTAACCCGCAAAATACAAAGGGCAAAGAGGGACTGAACCCTAAAACCCTCCAAACCCTAAACCACTACCGGGGACCCTAAACCCTTAACCAAGGGGCACTACCGTGGAACCCATCATGATGATCCTTAGGGGCTGAGTACCCTAGCCCAAAAAAAGTTAACCTTTTGAATTGTAGTAGGAGTATACAAGCCCCAAAAGGTTAAAGGTTACCCTAAACCCTAAACCCTAAACCCTAAACCCAAAAGGTTAAAGGATCCCTACTCCGCCCCTATGGATCACGGAAATGCAGGACTGAACAGTAGCAGGTGGTCCCGGGCCTGGCTCTTGCTTGCGGGTTTGAGGGGTTAGGGTTGGACGGTTTAGGGTTTGGGGGTTTCGGTTTTTTTGGGTTTCGGGTTTTAGGGTTTAGGGTTTTAGGGTTTAGGGTTTGAGGGTTTAGGGATGTAGGGTTTAGGGTTTGAGGGTTTAGGGATGTAGGGTTTAGGGTTTTGGGGTTTAGGGATTGAGGGCTTTGGGATGTAGGGTTTAGGGTTTTTGGGGTTCAGGGGTTTAGGTTTGGGGCTTAGGGTGTTTTAGGGCTTAGGGCTGTCGTGTATTCGCGCTTCACCGACTACATCTTGGTCCAGGGCTCAAAGAGCTTAGGGTTTAATGTAGGGGCCTTAATAATTCGAATAGGGTTTGGGGTATATAGTATACTATATTTATAATCAGGGACCCCCAAAACCCTATTCTAATGATAAAGGCCCCTACATTAGGGTTTTAGTTTTAGGATGGTTTTGGGATTCGGATTCGGGTTGCGTTGTAGGGGCGGGCAGTACCGGTGAGTCGAATGATCCCATGTCGAGATGCCAGCAACTTTCCCACCTACAGGCATCCGTACATCCTAGCCCCAACACCAAAGCTCAGAGGCTGAGTACCCTAGCCCAAAAAGGTTAACCTTTTCAATTATTGTAGGGTTATAAAAGCCCCAAGAGGTTAAAGGTTACCCTAATCCCTAAACCCTAAACCCTAAACCCTAAACCCAAAACCCAACAAGTTAAAGGTCACCTACGCAGCCCCGAAGAACGTGACATCTCCTGCATTCCCCAGGGAAGAAGTGCTTGAATCTTCGACCTGAAGCCTTAGTGGCCTTTATAATTAGAAGAGGATTCCGGGGTCCTTTATAGGGTTTAGGGTTTAGGGATTTATAGTATAAGTATACATATAATAAGGAGCCCCTATATATCCTAAACCCTAAACCCTAAACTCTAAACCCTAAACTGCGGCCTTTGAGATACAACTTCCTGGATTGGTCTTCGTGCTCGTCGTCATCGATTCTGGCCTCAAACGCTCCCGAAGATGCTCGCTTGGAGAAATGTAGGGGCCTTAATCATTAGAATAGGGTTTAGGGTTTAGGGTTTAGGGTTTAGGGTTTAAGGCTTAATCATTAGAATAGGGTTCTTGGATTCCGTTATACTATAAACATAATAAGGAGCCCCCGAAAATAGTACAGGTAATTTTTGAGGCCCCCATATTGGCTTCTTGTCTTACATCGGGTTCTCCGCGGGTGTTCTTCATCAGGCTTTGAGAATGCCGGGAGCTTGATTGGACCCAGAAACACAGGCTTGTGATGTCAGGGGCCTTCGATGAGACAAGTTTCTGCCCTACAACCCTAAACCCTACCGAACCCCCCAGGTACCTACTATATAGGGCCCTAGGGGCTCTAGTACCCTATATAGTAGGTACCTGGGGGGTTAGGGCCTAATAAAACCACCCAAACCAAACCGCAGAGAACTGCGACTCCCTTCTACGTCTTGTCTCTTCAGTTCCTGACCCTGGGTCGAGTTTTGAACTTAGGGCCTCCTCGACTATAAACCCAACATGGGCCAAGCCTACAGCCTAAACCCTAAACTCTACAGGGGCCTTCCTTCACCTGATATCCACCAAAAGTTCGTGTCGAAAGACTGGAGACATGAGGACTTCAGGGAGATTTCTGCCGCATTCCTGTGTGATTAGGATAGGCGGGTTATATTCTAGCATATACACATATACACATATACACACCTAATTACATATAGATAGACAGATAGATAAATAGGTAGGTAGGTAGGTAGGTAGGTAGGTAGGTAGGTAGGTAGGTACGTAGGTAGGTAGGTAGGTAGGTAGGTGGTAGGTAGGTAGGTAGGTGGGTAGGTGGGTAGGTGGGTAGGTGGGTAGGTGGGTAGGTGGGTAGGTGGATAGGTGGGTAGGTAGGTAGGTAGGTAGGTAGGTAGGTAGGTAGGTA
>CAJNDV010033328.1:11755-21948 GCA_905221635.1 Symbiodinium sp. CCMP2456
GGTAGATGGATAGATAGACTAACTAATAGACAGACAGGTACATAGGCAGATAGGTACACTGATAGATCGATAGATAGATAGATAGATAGGTAGGTAGGTAGGTAGGTAGGTAGGTAGGTAGGTAGGTAGTTAGATAGGGGGAGACAGATAGATAGATAGATAGATAGATAGATAGGTCGATAGATAGATAGATAGTTAGATAGATAGATAGATAGATAGATAGATAGATAGGTCGATAGATAGATAGATAGATAGATAGATAGATAGATAGGTAGGTAGCCAAGTAGATAGAGAGATAGATGGAAAGACTAACTAGGTAGATAGGTAGATAGATAGGTCAGTAGGTACTATAGGGTACTACTAGTAGTCATTCCCGACCACTCATTGCCAACCCGGGAGTGCTGATGGCTCGGCTCCGCGCAGTCACTCCGCAAGCATCCTTCACCTAGCAGGGCGTCTCCCATCGTGGTTTAGGGTTTAGAGTTTAGGGTTTAGGGTTTAATGTGGGAACCTGATTAAGAAACCCTGGCCCCATATCCCCAAACATATTAGGGTTCTTATTAAGAACCCTAATAGAGACCCAGGGTTTCTTAATCAGGGTCCTTCATTAGGATTCAGAGGTGTTCTTTTGTAAGGGTTTGGGGCTCTTGGGTTTGGGTTTACAGTAGGGGTTAGGGTTTAGGGTTTAGGGCTTAGGGTTTAGGGTTTAGGGCTTAGGGTTTAGGGTTTAGGGCTTAGGGTTAGGATTTGGGCCCTAAACCCTAAACTCTAAACCCTAAACCCTAAAGGTTTTGGGGTTTTGGGCGCTCACATGGTGCCTGATCCGAAACGCACGAAATACTCGGCGACTTCAAGTCCGGGATCCCTCATCGAATTTCATAGCCTTTAGGGTTTAGGGGTATAGGGTTTAGGGTTTAGGTAATTATCTAATTTCATAGCCCCTGTTTGGGAGTTGGGAATTTTTCGACAGAACTCTTCTGAAATTTCTGTGATCTCCAAACCCTAAACCCTAAACCCTAAAACGTCGCGCCTGGTTGATGACGCAGCCCTGTGGGCCAATTAGACGGGGAGCGAACTTCTGCGGAACCTGACGGACCGGGAGCTCTGCGAAGTCGAGGGAAGGCAGCTTTAGGGTTTAAGGTGGTAGGGTTTAGGGTTTAGGGTTTAGGGTTTAGGGTTTAGGGTTTAGGGTTTAGGGTTTAGGGTTTAGGGTATAGGGTTTAGGGTTTAGGGTTTAGGGTCGAGGGAGGAAGGCCGCAGGATGTATGAGGGACTGGGATTGAGTCTAACCGAAAGGGACTTTATAAGGGAACCTGCACCCCCAAAAAGGGGAATAAGGGCTTACTCTGGGTCCTAGGAGTTTATTTAGGGTTTAGGGAATTGGGTTTTGGATTTGCGACTTACCTGGATGTTGCTGGCAAGGCAGCAGCAGACCCAGAGATCACGAAGTAACCAGTTGCAATCACTAGGCCTTCCACGATAAATAATTTTCACACCGTAATTGCCTTTGCGAACACGGGATTTGGGAGACATTTCCGCAGGATTCGCCACTGCTCTGGCGCCTCATGCGTTCAAGGTGGAGCATTAGTTTGGTCTGCTACTGCATGCGAGCTGCAGATGTTGGACATTTGCAGACGTCCTGTTTCGCGGGATCTTGGTGCCTATCCGTTTGCTTGGACTGGACATCCAATCTGCAACGCAGATGGCAGATTCGGAAAACACAAGGAAGCTTGTCCGGATCTTTTCAGAGCTTCATGAACCGCCTGAGCTCTTTCAAACCTTGAGCTCTTGAACCTGCCCCGGACTCCGAACTAATCCCTACAAGGTTAACCTGGGGGAGATTATAAGGATTATATAGGTAGTAGAGGCATTTTCGTGCCCCAAAAAGGATAAAGGTCCCCTACTCTGCTGCTAGGAACACAAGTCGATTCGAAGACGACCCCATTGAACAATCATCCATGCAGCCATCAACGGAGCCCTTGCTGAGTAGTGCCCTGCGTGACAGCACGGCAGTGATGCAGGAAGCTCCGAAATTCTCGTCGGAGCTCAGCAGGTAGAGGTCAGGCTTGAGGGCTATTTGCGTTTCAGAATGAAGCAAGCATACCCAGTCAGGGCGCCCCTTTCAACATCATAGTAATAAAATTAAAAGATAACAATACTTATCATAATCATTAACTGTTAACGACGATTATCATTTCAGTACTGTTGTTGTCAGTATATTACGAACATTGGTAACACTTTCGCTGTTATTCCCATCATGGTTGTTAGGAATATTATGTATAGTGTATTAGGAAACCCAAGCCGCAAGAAGTGAAGAGGATCCCCACAACCCTAAACCCTAAACTCTAAATAAACCCCAAACCCAAAGCCCTGAACTCCAAACCCTAAAATCGACACCCTAAACCTTTAGAGTTTAGGGTTTAGGGTTTAGGGTTTAGGGAAACCCTAAACCGCTAAATCCCCAACATTCACCAAGCTTGGAACTCTGGGCGTCCGGCTTATCTGCTCTTGGGCGAATAATCGTTGTCACAGTTTTTAACAGTACTCACCATAACCATAACTACAAGAAGAAGAACACTACCAATAACAAAACCTTGTAATCACAAAAACTAATATACTACTAACGCAATGTACTACTACAGAAGTAGTAGGAGAAATGCTGATAATGTAAAAAGACTTCTTGTGCGGCAATCTGAGTTTGTCGAAGAGCAAACTCCGAATCCACTCTTTGAGCCCTAGACCCTAAACACTGGAATCCATCAGCCCTAGACCCTAAACCCTGAAGTCTTTGAGCCCTAATTAGACCCTAAAACCTAAACTCTAAACTCTTTGAGCTAAACCCTAAATCCTAAACCCTAAACTCTATAAACCCTAAACTCTGAACCCCTAAACTCCGCAAGCCCTAAATCCTTAACTCTTTGAGCCCTAGGCCAAGATGTAGTCGGTGATGGGTTTGTAGGCATCCTCCGGAAGCTTTTTTAGGGTGTTAAGGTTTAGGTTTTTTTGGGTGGTTTAGGGTTTAGGGGTTTAGTGGGTTTAGGGGGTTTAGGGTTTAGGGGTTTAGAGGGTTTAGGGTTTAGGGGTTTAGGGGTTAAAGAGTTTTGGGGTTTAGGGGTTTAATAAGGACGAAAATGCAAGCATTGAAGTTCCTTTGTGGCTTCGGGTTCTAGGGTTTCGGGGCTCAGTTAGGGTTTGGTGACTTTAAGGTGGAAGGTTGAGGGTGTAGTAACTTACGGGCTTTAGGGATTTACGGTTTAGGGTTTAGGGGTTTAGGATTTAGGGTTCAGGGTTTGGGGCTCAGTAACTTGAGGGGCTTCAAGGTAGGGTTTAGTAGCTTTGGTGTTCAGCGTTTAAGGCTTAGTAAACCTGGTATCTAGGCATCTTTTCTTGGGCAAGGGGTAATGGAGTTCGCAGTATAGCCGTGATGAATGCATATATGAAGAAAGCTGCAGACAACAAGGGACCCCAACACAGATCCGAAAGAACAAGGTCCTTGTTTCGAGTTGACCTAAATCACGTACCGTGAAACTTTCCGACGCGCCCCATATATCCTGGTTGAGTATGGTTGAATGATGTTAGACGAAGGGGAGAGGCGAAATGGAGGGTTGGCTCAGGCTCCGAGATGTATGTACAAGGACTTGTACATATTAGCTCTCCAGCTGGCAGAAAAAGGGTCCTGATGCGACTCACGATGTTCATTCATCTTCCGGGTTCGCTGCTAGCTCCGTGCGAAGATCGCTTCTTCCGAGACATCTTCCATTCTCTCGGGAGCAATACCGAACCTTAAAATTGCTCCAGCTGCTAATCCCACTTGCGAGGCTTTTGACCTTGTACATAGGCTTCAGACGATCCTGGACAGCGATGCTGTCACCACCAAAGCCATCAGAACCCCAGGTGACGACTCTTCCATCGCTAAGAATGGCCAGCAAATGCACTGCCACCAAGACGTCTTCTGGAGGCTTGGATCTGCGGCACATTCGTCAGCTGATCCTGCACAGCACTGCTATTACCACCATACTGATCCTCACCCCAGGTCACGAAACGGCTATCGCCAAGAATGGCCGCAAAAGCGCGGTCAGAGGCTTGGATCTGCTGCACATTCTTGATTTTTGCCTGCACGGAACTGCTGTCAACACCATCTTTAAGGGAACCGCAAGTGACAATCCCAGAGACTCCAATATCCCTTAATTACGGAATATAGTTTAAATCATATTAGGGATCCCATTATTATTTGAGGTATATTCCTTAATTAAGGGGTTTGGGAGTCTCTGAGATGTCACCTGGGGTTCTCCTGAAGATGCGCGGTCCTGGGTTGAGGGTTTAGGGTTTAGGGTTTAGGGTTTAGGGTTTAGGGTATAGGGTTTAGGGCAAATGCCCCGCCAGAGGCTTGGATCTGCTGCACTTTCTTCAGTTGGTCCTGGACAGCACTACTGTCGCCACCAAAAGGCATCACCCCAGGTCACGACAGAGCCATCGAAGAGAATGGCAGCAAAAGCGCCGAAACAGGCTTGGACTGGATCTGCTGCACATTCTTGAGCTTTGCCTTCACGCCATCTTCAGGAGAACCCCAGGTGACCACCTATTCATCACCAAGGATAGCAGCAAAAGCACAGCTACAAGATTGGATCTGCTGCACGTTCTTCACAGGGTCTTGCACACGACTGCTAACCAAGGTAAGAACCGAACTGTGCAGTTCACCACTGCAGTCGTTTCCGCCCGAGGTTACGACGGTTCCATCCCCGAGAATGGCGAAACTTGACAGGCACGAACTTGAACTCTGCTTATCTGCAAGGTGAAAGAAATTCCATCTGGCTGGCACGCTTGATGGGTACGCTTGAACGACAGCACTCGGAGTTGGAACTGGGCGGCTCGCATTCTGGATGAGCCCACGAGCCGCCCAGTTCCAACTCCTTGAGCTGTCTGTGCCCCACAGACGTTTCAATGCTCCCACTTCTTCATCCAAGGCTGCTGTAACAGAAGCTGTCTTGCAGCCCAATGTCCACTGTAATCGACATCATCCTTGCAAACTTCACTGAACCCTATACCTTAAACCCCTTGTCCTTAGCCTTGTAGCTGCAACCCACATATGTCAACCAAACAGCCATCCAACCATGATCCTGAGCGCCAAACCGCGAACCCACCTTACCCTGACCCCCAGTTGCCTGTACAGTGGGCTGCAGTTCCTTAAGCCCTGTACTAACCTTGTACTACAATAGACATTACCCTAGTCACCTACACCATGTTGATCCAACATGTTCATCCTCTTCATCCATGCCTGGACAACCCAGAATATGAACAGCTGAAGCAATGTGCCTCGTGGTATTCCGGAGCTCCATACTCTGCTTGGCACACACAGTTACGCAGAAAACATTTGTATCCTCCCGTGTTACCACCCCAACAGAAGCCAAACGGCATTTCGAAAGCATGTCGGCGCCTTAAGGCTACTTCCGCCCAAGCTGTGGAAGGCTTGGCTGCTTCCGAGCGTTTTGGGAACCGAAACCACAAAGCTGCTCATTGAAGGAACCCTAAACCTCTAAGGACTTTAGGAGGGACCCTTAATACGGATCCTCAATCCCATTACCTTAAGTAACCATTGTATAGTCCTTATATACCCCTTATATAGCCAGGTAGTCTCCATATTAACCCCAATAACCTATAAGTGTCCCTATTCAGGGTCCCTCCTAAAGCCCTTAAAAGAGACCCTAAACGGTAAAGCCTAAAGCCCTAAACCCTAAACCCAGCAGGGCATGGCTTAAAGAGGGGCGAGCAGGGCTCTCGGGTACGTTCCGCAAGATATCGACAGGTACCATAACGACGTGACACAACACAATATAATATGTATATATATATATATATGTACTGACACTGTATTATATTATATTATAACACTTTATAATATAATGGAATACAGTAAAGTACAGTTTAATATAACCAAATATCATGCAATGCTGCAGTCATGCGGTCGATGAAGGATTTCATGGTACTGCTACGGACTCAGGCCCCTATATTCGACAGGCTTTGCTGTGCTACACATCTCCAAAGATGCCTTCGCCAGCTTCGGAATTTGGGGTTCTAGACTTTGAAGTAACCAGGGAGAAAACAGTATAGACTTTTATTTCAGAATGGTTCCCTTAAGGAACAGATCCCAAAAAACAAGTATTCAAGTATGGTACTCCAGAACCTTAGGGGCCGAGTACCCTAGCCTAAAAAAGGTTAACCTTTGGAATTATAGTAGGATTATATAAGCCCCAAAAGGTTAAAGGTTACCTACTCAGCCCCTAAGGAACCCAGGGTTGGATGCCCTAAACCCTAAACTCGAATTTAACCCCCAGGGCGTCAGGACTTCCCCAACGTTCCAGGAGCAAACGGCTCTGCGAACTTCAAGAGATCGAAAGCTTGCAACCCAAAGCTCCAGGCCAGCCCTATCGTAAAGCGATCTGTCTGGGAGTTTCCGAAACTTCGGGGTACCTTCTTTTGGGGGTCCTTATCATAAGGGTCCTACTATTTAGAGTCCCTAAACCCTAAACCCTAAAACCCTATTTAGGGTACTATAGTAGGGTCCCCTTTTTTTTGGAAACCCCCCTATAGACGCACGCAGCCCCAACTCCAGGAGCGCCTTCATAACGCATCATGCTACTACACTTCATTTTCAGCTTCCCAGAGACTCCAAAACCCCTTGATTAAGGAATATACCCTAAATCAAGTTAGGGATCCTGTAATAATTTGAGGTATATTCCTTAATTAAGGGGTTTTGGAGTCTCTGAGTTCATTTTCCGCTTCGGGCCCCATTTTCTGGGCCCCCTTCAAGCTAGGCTAACTTTCACTTCAATCCTGCCTTCTCGGCCCATTCCATCAGCTTCCTCTTGATGATGGCTTCAGCGGCCGCCTGGGCCTCCGCACCTGAGTTGTCGAATTCGTCGCTCTCGCTCTCGCTCTCGCTCTCTCTTTTTCCCTGATCTCGGGGTCGAAGACAAGTAGTACTGCAGCAGCAGTGCTGGTAGTGGGATGACCATGATGATGGTTATGACGGCCATGATGATGATGATGATGATGGTGATGATGATTGCCACTTGTGGACCTTAGCCACGTGCGACCACTACTGCTCCTCTCCACATGGCTGTCACTGTTATTTGTTGTCACGGTGCTCTTTGCGATGAAGACGGACTGGCAGTACAAAGGGTGGAGAGAATGCTAGTGATATTATAAAACTACAAGCGGAAGCAGGATTACTATATTCACCATCACCATGACGATCGTTATCATCTTTTTCTTCATAGCGACGTTCAGCACTGATGACGACGGCAACACTAGTGAAACAAGCAAGAATAATACCACAACTGTAATCCTCGTGGTGGTGTTGGTGGTGGCGCTGGTGATGGTGATGGCGGTGTTGTTGTTGTTGGTGGTGGTTGCTGCTTCCACCGCTGCTGCCGCGGCTGCTGCTAGTGCTGCTGCTGCCGCCGGTGCTGCGCCGCTCTGCCGCAGCTGATGCTGCTAGTGCTGCTGCTGATGCCGCTGCTGCCGCCGCCGTTGCTGCTGTTGGTGGTGTAGTAGCAAATTGTCGTCGTGCTCTGACCACGTTAGGACGATGCAGCCAGCTCTTCAACACCTTTTGCGTACCGGAGAAATCTGGGGCAGCGGCTTCCGTTCAGGCAAACTTTGCGTGAGCCTGCACGGACTTCTGACAAGCTGAGCTTGCTCGGTTTAGGGTTTAGGGTTTAAGGTCTTATGTGCGAATGTGACATAGAAAGCAGATACTATCTCCTTGTAGTCGTGCATAAGGATCTCATATGCCACCTCTTCCAAAAACACGTGTTTTTGATTATTGAGGCCCTTATATTACTCGCGCAACCCCAAAGTCCAAAGCCCCTCTTAGGGGTGGAGTACCCTAGATCAAAAAATGTTAACCTTTCAAATTATAGTAGGGTTATTATACTTTATGACTTGTAACTATACTGCAGACCCCCTAAACCCTAAACCCTAACCTTTGAGAAATAACATATGTTCGCTAAGAGCCTCTTGGGGACCCTGAAATTACAGAAGTATACTATGGGGGGGAGGGTTCCGATGAGGGTACCTTATTTTGGGAGGGGTTAGGGTTTAGGGTTTAGGGTTTAGGCGTCCTTATACAAAGGATCTTACAGGGTACTATATTAGGGTCCCCGGTTTTCGGAAACCTCCATGCAAATACTTGTGTAAGCACTTTAGCATTCTAAGCGAGAAAATATTGCTATCCTGAGCTTTGAAGTAACCAGGGAGAAAAAAGTATAGACTTGTATTTCATAATGGTTCCTTAAAGGAGCAGGTCCCCAAAAAAGTATTGAAGTATGGTGGTCCAGAACCCAGTATCATTACTACACAACTGTTCCGAGCCCTGCACCCTAAAGCCTGAGCCCGACACCCCAAACCAAAAGCCAAACCCTAGACCAGACCCTAAACCCTAAACCCCAAATCCCAAACCCTAGACCCGACCCTAGACCCTAAACCCCAACCCCTAAACCCTAAACCCTATACCCTAAACCCCAAACCCTAGACCAGACCCTATACCCTAAACCCCAATCCCTAGACCAGACCCTATACCCTAAACCCCAACCCCCAAACCCTAAACCCTAAACCCTAAACCCTAAACCCCTAAACCCTAAACCCTAAACCCTAGACCCTAGACCCTCGACCCTCGACCCTAAACCCTAAACCCTAAACCCTAAACCCGAGATCCTAAACCCGAGATCCCCGCAGGTCCGAGGTCCCAGCAATGTCTCCACGAACTTCAACTTCTCGGTCTCTTGGTTCCACAGTATTTTAGGGTTTAGGGCTTTTAGGGTTTAGGCTTTAGGGTCAAGGGTCAAGGGTTAGGGGTTTAGGGTTTAGGGTTTAGGCGGTCTCTTGGTTCCACAGCTTAAGGACACGGTTTTCCCGCCTTTTTCCAGCAGATTCTTACCTCACTCATATGGTTCCACAGTAGTACCCTTTTGCCCTTTTTGCTTTTAGGGTTTAGGGTTTAGGGTTTAGGGTTTACGGTTTAGGGCTTTTTGGGTTCCCTTGTAGTAAACCTTAAAAAGGTGGAAACCGGATTAAGGAGAATTCGTGCTGGGATTCCCTATACATGACTCTTCAAGATGGCGGCTATCGGGTTTTCAACTTTTGGGCCTCTACGATACTAAAGCCAAACAGTAGGAAAAAGGAACCCTAAACCCCAAACCCTAAACCCTAAACCCCAAACCCTAAAGCCTAAACCCTAAACCCTAAACCCTAGCCTTATTACTAAGGGGCTACTGGAGAGCCTAGGTCTTCCACCTGGACATGCGCGTGCAGTTTAAGGAAGGTGGCTTGGCCTCCTCGGGGTTTTGGAGCTGGGGTTGGGGTTTAGGGGTTGTTTAGGATTTAGGGTTTAGGGTTTAGGGTTTAGGGTTTGAGGTTTGGGGTTTTGGGGTTTGGGGTTTTTAGGGTTTAGGGTTTAGGGTTTTTTGGGGTTGTGGTTTTGGGGTTTGGGGTTGAGTTGGCCAAAGACTCAAATTCCCAACCCCTTCACTATTCCGACTCAAAAGGTATTGGACAAACTCCCTGGGTTTTCGATACTACAAGCAGGGGATATGACATAGTTCTGGTGTACCCAGGATAATGCAAGGTTTGGAAATCAGCAGTATGGAGCACCAAAGGGTATCTTAGCTTCGAGCCCGCCCCAGGACCGACCGAGCCGCGAAAGCTTTGCTTCTGCGAAGCGCCAAAGTGCAACGAATCCTGGCGGTTTGGGCAGCAGCTGAATATTTCGATCGCCGCCTGCAATGAATCAGCGGTTCAACGTGGCGCCGGCGCTGTCGGCAGTTTTGCTCGGGGAGTGGCCAATAGCGTATGGAATGCTCGGGTTTAGGGTTCACGGCTCCGGGACCGGATTCAGATTATATAGCGGCCTAAATAGTTACCTATACTCAAAACCCTATTCTAATTATTCAGGCCCCTATACTAAACCCTAAACCCTTATGGTATAACCCTCATAGTATCTCTTTTAAGGAACCCTTTAAAAGAACCCTATTCTAATTATGAAGGCCCCTACATTACTGGCAAATGCAAGCCTTGGCGAAACCCGACTATCCTAACGAGCCGATGAGAGGACGACGGACGTCTTTCTGCCGCCTTCGGCGCAGCAAAAAGCCTTCCTCTGCAAGGGGTATCAGGGGTTTCGGGTTTAGGGGTTT
>CAJNDV010033329.1:8043-20558 GCA_905221635.1 Symbiodinium sp. CCMP2456
GGTGGACGGGGCGGGCAGCCGTGTTGGCGCCTCGATCCCTCGTGCCGCACAAGCCTCACGCAACCATTGGTCGTCGGCATGGGCCCAGCCACCTGCAGCGCAAACCGGGCAATGCATGTCACTTGGAGTATTTGCTTGGGCACGCTGCTGCGCCGGGCACGCGAGTGCAAGCGGTGGCGGGCGCATGTCGGGTGGAAGACTGCAGACGCCGCGCCTGTGGCTGCGGGGTCGACGGGGTCCAGGCAGATCGCACACAAGTCTGCCTCGGGCAAAGCGGGCGGCGTGGCGAGGGAGATGTTGGACGCCCGTGGGAGTGTTCGGGGGCGTATCGTCCAGCACCTGCGCATATTCAGCAGATCGAACGTGACGACGTCATCCCAAGTTTTCATTCCACGCTCCAGCTTTAGCCTTCCTTACTATACCCCTTCGCTTTCTACATCCATTTCGCGATCATCGCCATGTTCGGGTGACTGTCAGGGGATCGGGGAGATGCCCCGCTTCGGATTCAAGAACTTCCCTGTCTTCCGCCGTGTTCCCCCTCTGTTCCGATCTCTGCTGCGACAATAGGACCGCCATCATCGCTCAGGACAGGTACGGCAGTCTGAATGTCCCCGGCCTTGCTGGAGAACGATTCACGAAGATCCGCGATTGCAGAAGCTTCCTTGTCGTCGCATGCACCTGAGTTGGAATTTCCAACATGTACGTATGGACGGCCGCCCTTCACTAACAGAGACACATGCTTTCTGTTTGGATCAATCGAATGATTCCGTTTGGAAGTTTGCTCACGTCTGATTCGGCCACTCCATCTGCTCCATGGTCTTGGAACCGATCAGCGTCTTCAGGGCATGCTTGTCGACTTTGCACTGCGATATCAGATCACACCCGCAACTTGTCTCCATAAAAAAACTGATTTTGGACGTGATCCACGTCGGTTGGACTATAGCTACTCGAATGAAGAAGTCTCTGTCTCTCTGTTGGTTTTGTTTTTGCGCGCGTTTCTCCGACTTACGACCGAACCTCCCTCAGCCTCCCTCTTGCTTCGACGCCGACTTCCACAGAGGCGGCACCGGCAACTCCGGGTAGCTGTCGCGGCGCTTGCGCCTGGGCCCGGTTGCACATCAGACCGTGGCTGGGCCTCGCCCCGACGCGTAACTGGCGAGACGATGGTGGCATCGAGCGCGAGCTGGAAACCATGCCACAGGCCGTTGGCGACGACCTCGATGCACCGCTCGTCACCGACCGGCGCGTCGAGGTTCATGTCACCCAGGCGCACGTTCCGTGCGACCCGCGCGCCGCTTGTGGCGGCGCGTCGCTTGCGCACTGCCCGCGGAAGCCCCTGGCCTGCGTCAGCAACAAGGCCCGGAGCTAGACCATGTGCTCGAGCTCGCCGAAGCAGCGGGGTCGTGCCGCCTACCACTGCGTTAGCCGCAGCCGGGCCATAGGAGCCGTAGGTTTGACTGAAGTAGGGTAGGTCGACCCTGCTGGACCCTCGTCATGCAAGCGGAAAAATCCGAAAACAAAGCTCGGCGTGGGAGGCCTTGCTTCGCTGCGCAACCCTCAGAGCCCGGAAGTTGGCTTCATGGCTGGCACGAACCGGCAGCTCGCATACTCAACACTTCTTATCGCGAGCAGCGCTTCCTTTGCTTTGCAGCGTGTCGCCGAGATCCTGAATTTTGCTGCGCTCCCATGGCCAGCACGCAGGCCGGCGGGTGGTTGCTGGCCATCCCCGCAAACGAGGGCACGCAACTCTTGCCGATGGACATGCAAGTCTCCTCTGAGGCACGCTTACCTCCGCTCCCCGTATCAACACCGTTGCAACCGTTGCAACCTCACTGCTACAAGCAGAGCTATCGGCATCATCGAGAATGTGCAAACTGATGGTGGCTCAGCGGGGAAACGGAAGACGGGAGAACGCTCTAAAGGGACACGTAATACCGTTCGGAGCCAAAGTGTTCTGCAAACCCACAGACACCAGAGACAAGACCTTTCGGGGCGAAGTTCGGTCCAAAGGGTATACCGGGCGTTTTCGTTTGTCAATCACGTTAACGTCTCCATGGATGCCCACGTGCCGCGAAAATTTATACCACCCTACACAACCGAAGTTGTGGTATTGCCAGAAGAGATCGAATTCCTTCGAAATATGGAATTTGAAAGAATGAATGCGATTTTGGATTGAAGGACAACATTGACCTCCGAGGGACGAACTGCATGATGCCCATGATCACAACGATCATGGTGCAATTTTCGGGGACGACGGTGGCGACGACGAAGGAAAACCACCACAAAAGAAGATTCCACCTGAACTTGGAGGAGATGACGGTCCTGGGTCATTGTCGCTTGATGAGGGTTTATGTGATCAACTTCGAGATGCCGAGCGACCACAGTTCACAAGGCAAAGGGGCACGCGTGATAATTCGCGGACTGAGGCGTCGAGTTCTTCGGGCATCAGGCGCGAGGCAGATCCTCTGCTTGATGGTGACGACATGGGTCCAACAGGTACAATGGTTCCGACAGGAGACGGTGGTAGCCTAAAAGATAAAGAATCGCGAGAAAGCAACGACTGCCAAGAAGGAGCGGAAGAAAACCGCGATTGGTAAGAAAATCGTTGACAAAGTTATCGACGATATGATCTTCCCAAAGATTGCTAAGTGCGACCGCATCGACTTGCAACTGGTATGCATTCAGCAACGGCCAATGCCGCCCCCCTGTTTGTTTTCCCGGGCAGGATGCAGCCGGCGTGTTGGATATGCGAAACCGGAGAACCAGCAACACAAGTGCATGGCACATTTCGGCACACCAATATGCTCCAGTTTAGGGTGTCTAGAGACCTCAGGGCTCACATGGGCCGGCCGAGTGACGTTCCATGGCACCACACGTCAAATGTAGGTGGACGATGCTGAAGCAGGAAATGCGGACGCAACAATCAGGCCGAAGCACAGCGATCGCACGTTGTCCCAAATTTTGCGCGATGGGCTGCCACGTGTATGTTATGCATGTTGCACGTTTCATTGGCGATTGTTAGCATGCAGAACAACGACCTCCTGCAAAACAGTCAAGGGGGAGGGCAAGATAGCATGCGTATGCCATTGAGTATGCGCAGCACAGCTGCACTTGACAAGCGTGCAACCTGCTGGGCCCAAAAGTTGAGCCAAACGTCTGGGCAGGCAGACAATTGGAGAGCAATGTAGAAGAACACGCACAGGAGCAGATACCAACTTAACCTGACGGTCCGCAGACCTGAGAACAGCGACCGAAAGACTCACAGACATCAACATGCATAGCGCAGTGCACGACAGCTTCAGGGGTCATGTCGGAGCTGTGACGCTGAGTTGCATAAACTCCGAGGCACATCCCCACTTTGATGAAGGAGTTGGAAGCACTGAAGGATAATGTCGGGCCTTGTTGCGGAGCAGTGCCCACGTCCATGACAGCCTGCACCACGCTGGGCTTGAAAGCTTCGTTCCCGAAAACCAGGAGTTCGATCCGCAAGCCGTTGAACGAGTTTTCATTTCGACGCGAGCGCACCTCAACTTCTGTGCTCGAGTATTGTGACCTCCATGTAGAACTGTGGCATGACCAGGGGCTCACATTCTGCTCGACAGCCATCAGATCATTGATGGAATCCTAGAAGCTGAGCAAGGATCGGATTCGATTGGAACCACGCTCCTTGACCGGTGTAGCGCATATCAAGCTGTTGCATTGACGTTTGTTTGCATGCAGGTTCTGGTGCTAGGCCGCTCTGATGCCAGCAAGCCTGGACCCGAGGAAACGTGGCATTGGTCCTTGCTACTCTTCGAAAGCCATCCGCGATCCTGGTCGCGTTTTGATCCCAGTCACGTTCCGCACGTGCATCACGTGATGTGTCTCGATGGCAGGCAATGGTGTTCGCTTCGGAGACTTGTTGCACTTCGAGGAGTTCGAGCGCAAAGTTCGAGATCTTACCGTGTCTTGTTGGCAGCCAGCCGGTCTGTATCCAGCCATGGTTTGTTTGGACTGCAAGACACCATGTCGATTTGCTGGCCTTCGCTCCAGTCGAAGCATTGCACGTCTGCCCCGTGCATCGTCTACAGAGTAGGAAGGCCCTCTCCAGGGAGTGTTATGGCTGCTATGGCATTCGACGCTGCAGCTGGTGTGGTTTCGCTGAGGCGCGCAACTAGCAGCAAAGATGAGCCGTGTATTTCATCTTCTGTTGCCCTTGAGCATCGGCATAGGATCGGTCCGTGGCTTTGCAGGAGTTTGCTTTCCCAGTGCGGCTTGGACGTGCCACCAGATCTGTCAAAGGCAGGGCGGGAAAGACACCTTTTTCGAACTCCATGGAACAGCTGTTTTGGACATGCCCAGGTGCACAAGGTGCTACGGCGGCTCATGCAGCAAGGGAAAATCCGTGCTCGAGAAGGCCGGCGATGGGAGTGGGCAGCAGACGATGCAGAGTTGCCCACAGCAGCTGGGCAGCAGGTTTCCGTCCTGAGTGGCATTCGCAGCTGTGGAATAGGTTCTCCAGCCAAGGTGCAGCAACTTCTCCAGCAAGAGCTGGGACGTTGTCCGGTTAGCAATGCTCTTCCATTGCAGGCGGCGTGAGCGGTCAGAGTTGATAATCACCTGGACTCAAGCCAGCGTGATGTTTCATTCTTTCTAGCATTATCAGGAGCGGGAGGCGGCAGGTCTCAATTCCGAGGCACATACGGCCACAAAAGATGATGGACGCGAGACAGCCCCGAAATCCTGGAGCCGCAAAAGCATGGAGGCCCAAGTATTTTCGGCACGTCCACAAGCCAAGCCTGCAGCGGCCCGCAGCAGGCCTCTGAGCGGGAGGGAAACACTTTGAAACGCAAGCGAGCTCCCGCCTCGGGCCACTTGGAGGATATTGGCTGCTCTTTGACTTTGAATGAATGATCCTCTGTGAGATACTCCTGCGACGACAGTTGGCAAGGATACCTTCTGTTCGTGAACGAGCACTTCGCAAAAGTTCGGAGAGAGCGGGGTGGTCAAGATAGCCCTGGTGGCGTAGTCCCGTCAAACTTCAGCGAGATTGCCAAGGTGCTTGGCAGAAGTTGTCTCCTGCATGATCTCGCGCTTTTGCAGCATTTCCACGGTTCCGAAGCGGAGGATGCCGCAGCTCGGTGGCGGGCACTGCCACGGCACGAGCAAGCAGAGTACTGCAGCCGTGCGGCCGCGGCTCGGGCTGCTGCGGAAAGGACCCCCCCCCCACTTCCCTGTGCACGGTCCGGCAGCACTATGTCACCGAGTCCTCGATGACAGGGCCGAGGAGTCGCCAGGCAGAGGTCCCGCTCCGAAGCCTACAGGCAGGAAGCACAAGCCTGCAGTATCTTGCAGTCTCACGGTACATCAGTTTGACAATTGCAGCGCTTTTGGTGACGGCGTGGCAGTGAAGTTTGATGGCCACAGGTTTGGCTTTTCAAGCGCCCTGGTAGCTGCAAGGCAGACACGCCAGTGCCAAAGCTCCGATGTTGTCGGTGAAGCGGAAATGGTTGGAGCTGCTCGTCGTGATTCGTGTTGGAAAGCTTGTGTGAGCCATGTCAAGATCGGCTAGATTCTAGACGCAGCCCTCCCCCACAATACATGCGCAATTAGGCACCAGCTTCTGCGGGCAGACGAAAAGTTGAAGCAGCAATGGGAAGCATTATCGTCGGACGAGGCCACTGCTCTTCATTTGTAGATGACGTCGTTTACGATTCCGCACGCCAGGTCACTTCCCAACTGTTGGCCTGGAGAGTTCGTTGCTGGACTCAGCTCTGACTTTGCCTACATCCGCGAAGTACACATCTGCACCTGACTGGCAGGTCCACTCTCCGGCACCGATGAGTTCAAGCAACGTCTCGGCTCTACTTTGGACGAGCTCATCTGTAAGCGAATGGCAGATCTACCTTTCGCAGGTCGAGTCACGTGGTGGGATGCATTGAATCTTGTTGCTGCTCTTCCGGGAGGTGACGTGGAGTCGAGATCGCTGCTTGCAGAGCTCGGGTTTGCCAAAGCCCATTTACCACATCCGGCGGCCATCTTTCTGGAGTGGGAGGTGGGGGAGCCTTCACTGCACTGGGCATTCCAAAGGGCTCTTGGTTTGTGAGGTGCCAGCATGCACAGAACAGACGGAAGAAGACGCCCGGCACAGTTTAGAGAGGAGCCAGGATGCAGAAAGTACACTCACATCAAAGGCTGTTGCGTGCAAGACTTGAGGTCGCAATCCAGGGCCTCAGAAGGTTTCGGAGTCTGCCACCGATCCAGATAGCAGCCTGGTGGTCCGTGCTGGCCTCTCGTGCTCGCCGACAGCAGGAGAGCGTTTTGGCCGTGAGCATGGCAGCCAGCACAGCTGTGACCATGCAGAAGCCTTGAAAAGGAAGCTCTCAGAAATGCCCTCTGCAACGACGTCGGCCTTGTGGAAGCAGTGCACTTCAAGGTCGGGACACCTGGCTGAGCACTGAGAAACTCGAATCAGAACGTTTCCAGCCCAACGCAAATTCCAGGAAGCGGACTTTGAGCGCTCTGGCTTCGATGCTTTTTGCGATGAGCAGATCAAGCGGGGGACGGAGCCCCTCACGTTGCCAGGCCTCGGCCGCCGAAAAAAAGGAGAAGAGTCGGAAGAGTGCCTAAGTTGCTATGTACGACGTGAGGCCTGCAGATTGTGGATCCACTTTGGGAGCTCGCCCAGGAGGAAGAGTTCCTGAGCTTGGATCAGGCATATGGCATTGAGCCATGTCGCATGTTCATGTTTCAAAAGAAAACGGAAACTGAGTAACAGGCAGAGCAAGAGCATTGGCTGCTTGGATCCGAGCCCCACTTTACGTGAGGGCTCGAATGAGGTGCTGGAAGCATGCATGACTATTGTATCTGACGTCATTCTCTCTGGGGCGCAGTTGAGCGAGCTATGCTCACTCACGAGAGAGAGATCTTCACTAAGTCCCGACAGAGGTTTGTCGGAGGGAGCATCTGCTCCAATCGTTGTCTCTTCAAGAAGGAATTCAGGATGCCCCGAGCATGTCGCATCTGGGCAATTTGACAGGTAGGCATGCGGGCCGCAAGCAGCGCACAAGCTGCGCATGAGCGAACAAGCAGGGAAAAAGACACAACTCTGCAAGTTTGGAGTTGTGCCTGTCTTGAGGGCGAGAGAGCATTGTCATCGGAATCGCAATGTGTTGTGTGGTTCTGCTTTTCGGATCCAAGGCCTGGTCCCAAAAGCGCTACAGCCATCCTCGTGACAAGGTCTTGAGGTAGGCTTCTGTTTCCTCAAGCTCTCCATTTGTTTTTGCATTCAAGGACTCTCCAGCGCAGCTTCAGCTGCGCCAAGCTCTCCGGGAGTACAACACCCGGTGCGTGGCCTTACGCCTCAAGCAGGCTTCCGTCGACATTCCGTGGCATGTGTGGTGTGGACCTGAGGTATGCGTTTGACCCGGAGCATGGGCAGAAGGGTGGAGTCGGGAACATTGACGAGGAGATCGAAAGATACCGGAAGTAACTTATGCGGCATCTGGCTGATGAAGACTTATATTGTTTGTCGAATGTTATAGTTATAATGGTTCTCCGTTCCTTTCCCGAGGTATGCTGACATGTTGCGAACGCAAATCGTGGATTCGGTCACGTTCATGCACCAAGACATAGTGCAGGGCTGCAAGGCCAGAGAAGTGAATCTTGTTGGAGGTCACCTTGCTGCTCTCATGCATTGGCATAGGTCTTGGTAGAGGGTGCCAATGCAGCCCTGCTCGATATCGACTTTGGCATCTTGGCTGCCACAGCTTTCTTTGTCGGGGCAGCTCACATTGCCTTGGTTTTCGTGGAAGATAGTTGGCAGCCCGGCAGAGTTAGAGTTCACGTGGCTTTCGTCTGCGGCTCAAGCGTCAGCCTGGCCTGTGCTGGCCTTGTCCTACTGCAGTCGCGATCTGGCGACGGCACTTTCGTGGCACGTGAGATGGGCCTTCTCAACTTCGCAAAGCGGAACCTCGTGGCTGGCCGGCGCCTCTTCGCAGCGCAGGTGCCCAAGACCGTGGAGCCCCCGAGTCAGGCTTATCCCTTGGTCTATGGCCGTGTGGAGGAAACCGTCATGTCACCCTTCAAGGGTGGCCCTGTGTACCTGTGGCTTCGTTCAACGATCGTGTGGTTGCGCCGAGTCCCAGGCCGCCACTGGATTCGTTGGATTGAGCGCAACTGGGACTACCAGAAAATGTGCATGATGGGCATGCCGGAGTTGCACATTGATCCCACCAAGAACCGTTGGAGGTACTACATCGACACGAGCTACTACGGTGGGATGTTGGACAAGTCCCACGAAGACTTCTACCGCTACATCATGATGTACCCGACCTTGGCCTTCTTCTTCCACTGTGTTTGGTGCCGTATCAAGGACAATGACAAGGATAATTTCTTGGCAAAGTGGAGGGTGCCGGCCGATGAAGCCTGAGGACTTGCAGTGCATCTGAAGAGCACCATCCGATTCCTTTAAGCTCCGAAATCGACTGGCCAACAGTGGCATCTTTGTCTGCCATTCTATGTGCAGAAAAAGACGGGCCAGCACATGCTTGAGCTTGACTGGCGCTCTTCGCTGAGCAGGCTTCAGTTTTTCAGTTGTGTGCGTTCTCCTGGAAACAAGGTACTTACCCGTTCGTCACATCATCTAACACAACGGTTGGAAGCGTGTGCACAGGACTGCCGTTCAGTTGTCGTGTGCAGCGTGCACGGGCTGCATGCAGAAAGCGAGTTGCTGCAGGACTGGGGGTGCCGCCAAAAGTGGTAGATACGGTCATTGGAGTGGCATTGGCCTCAAGCTTGCATGCTTCATAGAGGCATAGCAGTCTTGTGGAGGTTAAGGCCTACACCACTCGAGTTGGGCACGGACCTTTCCCGACAGAGTTACAGAACGAGATGCAGTCTCTCGAGGCCTGCGGGTGTGCAGCTCTGCATGCTTCCGTTGGCCTTGCAAGCGCCGCTCTGAGAGGACTACACTGAGACGTACATTGGCCCAGATGCCCGCTACGAGCGCAAGGGCCACACAGGCAGGGTGAGCAACGAGCAGCCGCTGTGCTTCCCCTTTCTGGCGCCAGGTGGCCCCTTCGACCTGAAGTCTGGCAAGCCGGTTAAGGCGCCGTCCTTCTGCAGGAATCTGTTCTCAACGTCGCTGAAAGCTTCTCGCAGGTTGGAATGATGCTACAGGAGGTGGGAGCAGAATACGGCACTACCACCGGCCGAAGGCGGAGGTGTGGTTGGCTGGACCTGGCACTTCGCCCAAGGGTCCTGTGGCACGTGTGCGACTCTCCTGCATTCAGATGCCGAGATTCCCGAGGCTTTGGTCAAGTATTCGGCTATGGTCAACGGCTTTGAGACTGGGTTGCACTGGTGCAGACGTCCGAAAACGAGTTTTGCAAGTATGTCTCCTGCCAAAGGACAGCGTCAACATTACCAAGCTTGATGTTCTTACTGGCCTCAAGCAGATTCGGGTTGCTATCGCGTACAGGCCAGGTTCACATGGGGGCATGGAGATGTCATTGTCTTTTTGCCCAGCAACACAGGAACAGACGCATGACTGAAGTCCGCCTGCCATCCGGATACTTTCCTTCGCACTTGGATGACCTCAAGGCTTATCGTTGTTTTGGCCATGCCGGGCGTTCACTTCGAGAAATGGATGCATCGCACCTGGTCAGGAAGTCGTCTGTGAGTATGTGGCTTGGCGTCTTACTCGTCAGCTGTGTCTTTCTGGTGCTGTGTCGCTTCCTGAAGGAAACTCTCCAGGGCTGGTCAGAAGACATTTCCAAGTGCACCAGATGGGAAGATCTGCCAGAGAACGCCAAAAAGTACGTGCTAAGGCCGCGGTCCATATATCCACCTAGACTGACGACTCTGTGGGAAGTCGAGTGCGCCGATATGTGAGACAGACGCAGGATCCAAGAACTCTTGAGCATTCCAGTTTCCTGGGCCGCTTGGCTTGTTTCCCAATTGTTTTTTTGGAACTCGCTCCGAGACACAAACGTGTGAACTGGGAGGTCGGTGTCGGCCCGGATCGATCCAGCATGTTGAAGCTTCCAATGAAGAAGTGCCTCGACCCGCGAAGTTCTGCGAGCAGCCTTACGTGTGTGTGTGTTTGGTGAGTGTGTGTGTGTGTGTGTGCGTGCGCGCCTTGATTCTAAGCTAAAGGTTTGTGGAAGTCACCATTCCAATGACAGCAGGGGGACGTGGCATGGGAAGCAGAGCTTGGCCAGCTCTGTGTACCTGCTTCGAGTTGAACGGCCGCCCAAATGCACCCCTAGTTCAGGTGTTGTTTCGTATTGGCCTGTGAATGACGGATTTTTTGCATTTCCGGAAAGTTTGCGTCCGAGAGCCTCTTGTCCTGAAAGGGTCCCTGAAAGCTACAGGTTCTGAAGTGCCGCAGGTTACCAACGCTAAGGTGATGCAGGATGCAGATGTAACGGCAGTACCGATGGATGTAGCAGGCTTCTAGCCGACCATGGCATTTGGTTGATCCCACTTCTCCGTGCGTGTGTGTGTGTGTGTGTGTGTGTGTTTGTGTGTGTAGCAACCCCATGGGATGTGTCGCGCTTATCAGGCGTACGATGCTGCCGGTGCTGCCGTGACTTATCGCCTGTGAAAAAAAATCAGGCGATGGGAAGTGCTTGCATTTGCTCGCTCAAGGCTGGGCTGATGTGGAGATGCCTGATACGTAATGATACTGAACCCGAGCGCTAGCTCCGCTAGGTTGTTTGATTTTGGCAAGCGGTGTTTTGATCTTCCGTGGACGGGCGTCTGAATCAGTTCCTCAATCTTCAGGGCTTGCTGAATTGGAAAGGATCAATCGTTCTTGCCGCGCTGCCTCTGCTGGCTCAGAGCGCGGCGGGGTACGGCGCAGAGCCGCAAACCCTGCAGGCGAAACTGCAACAAGAATTTCTCGGTCTCGGGTCTACTGAAGCTTGCGCTCGGGTTTTTCGTCTGCCCCGTGCTGGAGGCCTCGATGGATGTCGGCATCACAAACTGCCGAGGAAGGGCCTGCTTCTCAGAAGTGCATGTTGCAGACCACTTGGAGCCCGACAAAGCGATGGAATTAGGGCCTTCAGGTCCGTCAAAGAAGAGGTCGCGGAATCATCGGCTGAAGGGCCGCGTCACAGTGATGAGGCCGAACCGCCTCAAGACACTGCCGGATGTCATGTCAAAAGGGTGACACCAGTTCAGGGTCTCGTTCACCCGTCTGTCTGGGAGGCCCCGGCAGCGAGCAAAGAAGGCTGGAACTCAAGTTCGAGTGCTAAGCCCGGCAGGTAGCATCCACATGCGGCGGTTGAACGGTAAAAATGCGGGAGCAGAGCCAAATCAATAGCCTGTCCCCGGGCCCCATTCATCGTGCAACCCACTGGATTTGTTTCGTTGCACCGGCTTCTTCTGAGCTTGGTCGCAGGCGCTTCTAGCAGCACAGCAAAACCAGCAGCAGACGGTAACACTGGCGCAGTTGGTGGCGCTGCAGCTGGGACCAAATAATCTGGGCATTTCGAGTGCCCGAGATCTCATCTGAGCGGCCTCGGTAATGGCGGTAGTTCCTGGCTGAGGGGGGTGCGTCAGCAGAAAGCAGCACAAGTGTCGGCGGCTGAATGTTCTGGGACAAGGGTGCTAAGTAATACTTGTGTGAACGGATTTCATTAGCAGGCTGGCAGCGGGGCAGACAGCCTTGAGGCAAGATCGTGCTGCGGGCTGCTGCCGATTTGGCAGCAAGTGGGTGTTGCTGGTTTGAAGCCCCGATTTCTTGCAGGATACTTTCGGTTCCAGTGCCAGCAAGGAGTACACGCCGCTTCCGCAGTTGGTCGTCCAAACCGCGGAAACGCGGAATGTTTGTCTCCAGCTTCGTTGGAGCTTTCGTGACCTTGATGAAAGGTTCGGGAGTTCACATAGCCAACAGATGGCCAGCAAAGGACTTGACCCAGCAGGCCTTCATCGTGTTCGGGCGAAAAGTGTAGTAATAGTAGATAGAGCACCATGAAGCTATGTATGAGCTTCTTTCCGATTAGCCAGGTGTCGCGTCCAAGGAGCACTCCTCCGCCAAGCACTTAAACGTTTTGGAACTACCTGGAGTATGCATTTTTTCTGTCGACTTTTTCCTAGCTCTTCAGCCGTATCACCGTTCATAAACCGCGTGTTTGGCTCCAGCAGTCGCAGGCTTCGGGCAAGCCGACCATAAGGCAGAGCAAGCTCCATCACACAACAAGTACCCTCTGCGTACGACAGGAGGGGGAGCGTGCCACGTGCAGGGCCCCGTGCCTGATTTTCCCATGGTGGCACTTTCGGAAGCGGATTTCTCCCGGTATCTAGATGAATCGGTGCCTCTGCCTGCAGTCCTACGCTATTCAGTATTGCAGGAATCCACCCTTGCAGAGCATGCAGCTGTTGGATTCAATGCCTTTTGCAGGTGTCTGCTGCCCAGGAAGCCGGCAATTTGATGCTTGAGTGCTTCTCTCGCAACGACGCCCAGCAAAGCGTGGAGGACGCAAGGTTCTAGCGGTGTGTGTGCATATCTATATATCTATATATCTATA